>VDFB02304084.1:0-39362 GCA_007258455.2 Sequoia sempervirens | reverse complement strand
GAAATCTTTGGGTTGAAAAATATGATAATGAAAAATATAAAAAACCTAGTGCTCCTTATGTCTGGACAAAGGAACAACATGCACAATTCTTACAGTTGATGTCTCAAACTCGCTTCCCCACTAGATATGTAAGTAGCAGCATCAAAAGCCAAACTGACATTAATAGCTTAAGAGGCCTCAAGACCCATGACTATCATGTTATAATAGAGAATATTTTACCTATTGTGGTAAATATATTGAGTTTGGCAAAGGGGCCAAGATTGGAAATTATAAGGTTGGGCCTAATATTGAAGAGAATGAGCTTACATGTATTAGATCCTTCAAACTTTGATAGTTTGAGGGAGGAGGTTGTTGAAGTCCTTTGTCTTTTGGAACGAGAATTTCCACCAACAATCTTTAACATTTCTATGCATCTTTTGATACATCTACAATATGAACTAGAGCACTGTGGCCCAGTAAGAACGAGATGGATGTATCCTATAGAAAGATATATGAAGGTTTTGAAAAAATTTGTTCGTACTAGGGCAAAACCAGAAGGCAGCATGTCTGAGGGATATTCAATGCAAGAGGCCATGTGATTTTGCACAGAATATATGAAGGATTTTAAAAATGTCAATCGACGTGTATGGGATGATGATGAAGATGAGAGAGCTGCAGGTGAAGTATTAGAAGGCAATGGATGTCGCTTCAAGCTATCATATCAAGAAAGAAGTGCAATACATGCCTTTATTCTTCAAAACACATCTTCGTTCGATAAGTGGCGCAGGTAAAAAAAAAACTACACAATAATTTATTTACTCAATTTCATTTACATATTTATATTATTAATCTTACTATTTTTACATCATTATTCTATGTAGAAAACATGAAGAAGAGAATCAAGCTTGGATGCAACATCGACCTCAAAAGCGCAGATGTCATGATTTGATTAGAGGTGATTTTTTTCCAAAATTTGAAGAATGGATTACTAATGCAATCAGTGATGCAAAAGAAGAAGGTCAAGATATAACAACAAAGGAAAGTGAGCTTTCACAACCTCCACATTTATGGGCTATGCGTTTTAGTGGAATGTGGGCCTATGGTAGTCATTTAAGAGTGGAAGAAAAAGACAAAGGAAAGACAAATTGTGATTGTGTTGTTAGTGCTGAATTTCTTCATGAAATTGAGAAGAAATTTTATGTTGGATTCATCCAAGAAATTATTCAAGTGGATTTTGGTGAAAATAGTCCTATATTATTAAAATGTAAGTGGATCCGACCATCTGCAATGCAATTTGATGAGTATGGATTTGTACGTGCAAATACACGACAATTTTTTTCAGAGACAGATGAGCCGTATGTTTCCCCTCTTCAAATTAACCAATCATTTCTAATTGATGATGTAAGAAGCCTAGGTTGGTCATATGTCATTCAAACAGAGTCTCGTTCGAAACGAAAATTCATGGAAGTTGTTGATGTAATGCTTGATGGGCAATATGTTAATTTACAAGAAACATTTGAAGAAGTGGATGAAGACAATGAGGGACTGTTTGAAGAAGAGATTTTGATTACCAATGAAGAAATTGGAAGAGAGAATGTATTGCATGTCACAAATGAGGAAGAAAATCAAGTAGATGCAAACACAAGTGATCAGGATTTTGATCTTGTTGGCAATGCAGATGATTGTTGATGAGCCCCATTTTATGACCTTTTATTTAAGACTTTTATGTTGTTTTAAGACTGTTTTGTGTTTTAAAGACATGGACCTGCAGACTAATACATGTTTCAAAGCATTAATGTCAAAAAATGTTGCTATATGAATGCAATATGAATTAGTTTTCATATAAAAATGAGGATGCAATATGAATATGTATACCATCATTTCTTTACTTTGACAATGATCTTTTCTTGACAGCTCCTCTAGATCATTGCTTCCACTATCATGACATGATGTTATAGCAGTCCTTGACCACTGTACTTTGACTCACTGCTATGACTGTTATAATGCTTGTACTATTTTAACATATTTTGTGCAGGTACTGTGAGGCTGCTTTTGAATGGAAAGAGCCAGATTCTCATGTTAAGTCAATTGAAAATTTTCTATTGTTATTGTAAGGTTCAAGATTTGATATATAATATATTAATATTCTCCTAACCTCTTTGAAAACTTGGTAGACTTGGTTGCAAGCGCATTCATGTCATGTAATCCGTCCTCATGGTCCTAGAAGTAGCATCCCCACTTTTTGTAGATCTGTCATGCCTCTTGCCCGCTCTCCTCTCCTAAGCATGTTTTGGTTTATCATTTCATTTTATAGCACATTAGAAGGTTATCTTACCAAGTCAAATTCTGTGTAGCTATTTTGGTTGCCCTAAGACTTTATAAGGCTAATATGTGGTGCCACCATACAATTTCTGAAGTTTGCTTGTTGTTGGTTAAGGTCATATTTCTTAGAGTAATATTTGTGCATCTGCTAAATTGCAAGTACTGTAAATATACATGAGCACAGTTTAGTCTTTACATTTTGTTAGTCCCCAAAGAACCATTTTCCAAAAGAAAGATGAATATCAAAAAATGAGATTTTCTATTTTTTCCTCACAATTTATTCATGTTTGTATATGAGTGAGTGCATGCATTTCATACATATCATTGTCTCCAAATGGTCAATTGAACCAATAGTTGTGACTTTAAAGTTGTTAGTGTTGATGATAACTACCAATAATTGAATAATATATATTCCTTGGATCTAAAAAGCAAAAAATCATATGATGCCACATCAACGCACTAATAAAACATAATTTAGTGCACGAGTATTGGTCTCACTTTTTTTTGGACTTTTTTGAACACCTCGACAAAAGACATGCTGATGTGGCATCATATTTGATAATGTGGTCCTCAAACCTTAGTTATAAGCAGGGGCATTGCCAAGAAAAAAGTTGTAAAAATTTGAGAATTTTTTAAAATTTTCACGTAGGTTTTTGAGAAGCATGAAATTAGGATGCTCAACTACCGAATCCTCTCCCCTACATTTACTCTATTTTCTGTTAATAAGATTACTTTAAAATTCAGCATAGATGCTTACATGGTAGTTATTGATAGACAGTGAAAATTCAGTGAGTAGTTTGGTGGTTACCTAGGCATGGTTGATATTATTCAATACTTCTATTTACAGTCCTCATTATTTGGTAAGGCATAAGCTGGTGGAGCCTAAGTTTCTGCATATCTTACGGTAAGTTTATAACTTCTAAGATGATAAGATCATCTCTTGGACCAAACTATTTTTATGGGCCATCATCCACTATCATATAAGGTCCCTCTGGACACATAAACAATTCTGCACCATCCAACTCCCTTTGCTGCTCAAGAAAATCATCTCTTACCAAAAGTATTACCAAAAGTATTGTTCAATGCCATCACTTTAGGCTAAATACAAAAATGATATTCTGTAGAGCATTGTTTCTGTAGCTGTTCTTTTTCTTTCATTGTATCAGTCATAGTAAGTAGTTTTCAAATGTTTTTTTTGGCTTGTATGCAACATGGTGTCACTACCTAATATTTTGAGTTAAAAAATACTTTATATTGCTTTACGGATGACTTTGTATGCTTGGATTTTCCAGCACAGAGACCTACCAGCTACTCATAAAGGCAACCTCATAGCATCAGTGAAGCCTCATGCATGCAAGATGTATGTTTTGACAGTACTTGGTCACTACAGTTCTCCATTTGACTGGATATATAACCCTATAGGAACAAGAATGAACCATAAATAATTGTAGGGCTTAGTGTTTCTCAAATAAGGTTTGCACCATTTTTGCCATCACTGACAACAGGCGATTTCCCACTAGTTCCTATCAAACAAGAGAATGCAGATAAGGAAGGTGGATCAAACTTTGTGTCCAAACCATATCCAAAGGTAGGTACCACTAATTCACCTCTGGCAATCCCTTTCAAGTCTTGTAGGCTTTTCAACCTGATTATTTGTTTTATACTCACTTGTATACTTATAATTTACATATAATTGTCAATATTTCTTGCAAGCAATGTAAAAGAGCTTTTTATTGTCTCTTTTTAAAATTCTATTAACATCAATTATGTGGACAATGTAAGCTACGGGCACCATATTTCCATCAATTATAGTAAGGAAGAAAGGAGTGCTCTTGCCATTAAGTCCCAGGTTCATCCACCAAAGTTTTGGGAACACAGACAACAAATCAAGCATAGGCAACCTTGACAATAGAAATGGGCTACAAATACATTGAGCATATACAAAAACAAAACCGGGTGTTATATCTTTGAAATATTGGCAGGAGGCCAAAAATAGGGTAAAGGATTAGAGTTTCATCCTCTTTACTTTTCTACCTGCTTGTTTATTAAAAGTGCTCACAAGAAACATTTGGTTTTATTGGACTAGTACACCTGGAAGGGATTTGTGGACGCATCTGATTTGCTGGGGCCTTCTAATTGTATGAAAGTGATTATCACAAATCAGAGAATGGATAACTTAGAATAATGTCAGCTTGCTGCAGCGTGACAGACTGGACTCTTGAACCCATTATAACCTTCTAACTGAGTATATGCTAATCCAATTGCTGGGAAGACAATTAAAATATTTTACTTCTGCCACTCACTCTTATGAAAATTCAAGTTTTTGGTTGTCATTCAAATTTACTATCAATAAATATGTTGTCCCAAAAAAATTTTGAAAAGCATTTCTCTCTCAAATTTGTCATACTTGGAGATTTACATTTAAATTATTTATTATCTTGATCTGTTACATTTCTCTCTAAATTTTGTCTTACTTTGAGATTTACATTTATAAATCATTTATCATCTTGATCTTTTTCTTACTCATTACTTCTTTCCTGGGCACTTCCATTAGCAAGAGTCCATGGATTGCACAAGCACTTCAGTTGGAAAGAGACTAGAATTGTGAAGGTTATTAACAAAGAAAACTATTATATTATAGATTGCACAGAGGGCTCAAATCAATTAGTATCATCTACACGCTTTATAAGGTTCTGCACACCAATTTAATATGAAGCATGTTAAATTCTTCATCACCATCATCATTGTGGAACTGACCATCTTATCCCACAAGGGCCCACTCCTTGAACTTGAGAGTAGATTGCCTGAGCACTGTAACATGTTTGAGCATAGAACACCTACAATTCTTGCATTGATCCCTTGATAGTCAAACTCTGTTATGCAATCAAAAGTGGGGACTAGTGAGAGATGTTTTAGTTGTTTTGTGTCTATGAAGGATGCTCATAATCATAGTATTTTTTTCCTCCATATCAGTCATGGTTGTTGTTGACAGCTGAAATGTTTTTCTTTGTTGATAGATTATAAAAAACTTTGTTATTAAGAACTTAAGACATCTTTTAAAGGAGATGTGTGCTACTTATCTGATGCCTATGCCTGGATCATTGGTTTTACTTATGTGTGCATTTTTATACAGATTGTTTGACCTTTCTATTTTAAGTTTAATAGATAGCCATGATGATTTTGATCTTTATAGCTAAACCACAATGATTAGGACCTTTATAGCTGATCCATCCTGAACACACTGAATTTAAAAGAGATTTCTCCTAGAGTGGTTTCATTTCAATATTATTCTTGTTAGTTTGTCTTACCATGTAATTGACAGGATGGTGAAAAGCTCTTTATTTTAAAATTCTGGAAATATCCAGTTTCCTGAGTTTGTTTTTCTTAGCATTTTGCAGAGTTAATGCCTAGCATATGATAGGAATGTCTATAGATTGCCTATAGTTTATATACAATCTTGAGCTATTGTGTCAAACTTTAGATAACTTCGATAAAGCTTAATTAATGGTGATTAGATTTGCTTAGGAAGTGAGCAAGTTAAGCATACGAGTTATTGTTTTGATGTAGCTGTTCACCAAAATTGTAATGCTACTGCATAGGATTGGCTGCAAACTAATTAGTCATCTCTGTCATGTTCTCATTGCCCTTTTCTTGAAAATTTCACTTGAGGAATTGTATACCATGACATGTATAATGCATTAGCTACTCAGTTGTAGGTGAATTCTTTGAAACCTTGATATTGCTTCAAGAATTCAACTATGAGCTAAACACCTTAAGCAAGCTGAGTAGCAGAGTAATGGAATCAAGCTATGGAGCTATATTAAATCCAGAAAATGCCAATTCACAGTTAGGATAATATTTGATAATGAGATTTGCAATCTGTAGATATCCCAAGTGTTTGTGAGCTCTGCTACTTCAAATGAAGGAGGTGTCGATGTAAACAAAGTCTGGGCATCTACCTCACTCTGAGCCCATTCATCCCATAGAGACTTAGATATAACTGCTCATTGCCCACAAAGATCAGATTGTATATTAAACAAAAGAACAGAGGAATGAAACCAAAAGACCAGGAACACCAAATTTATCGCTGACCTAATAGTGAATCCACATCCAATGTGAAGGACTCCTTATTCCAATCCCAAGATTTGATGGATTGATTCAAATACATTGCTAAGCTTTTTATGCAACTGGCATTTCTGCAGGGAACCATTATTTAATATCCATTGATTGAAATACCCACAACATCTAATGACTATTGTTGTTTGCAGTGCTTTAGACTTCCTACATTTTTCAATGACTGTTCATTAAAACTGAGACCTCATAAACTTGTATTTATGCAATTTTTGTTACGGTTAATTATATTTGTATCAAGTTGCTAATTTATACATTATTGTTTTTTTGGACATCAGGAAATGAGGAAAAAGAATTTAAGGCGCAAATTAGATGATAGTGATCATAATTCTGAAATTCCAGTGATAGATTATGAGCGCTTTCGTGAAGAACGTGTGGCCAAGAATAATGAATATTTATCGCGTCTTGGTTTGACAAACAGGCAAGTTGTAAATCCACTAAGTAGTATATTATTGATTTAATACCATTTAATGAAATTTTATAGGCAAGAGCTTTATGTATATAAGACATGATATGATATTTTTTTTTATTTTACAGGCAAGAAAAAGAGTGCAGAGAAAATGCAGAGAAAAAACAAAAAGAAAGTAAAGATATAGTGCTGCCAGCTTGTAGAAGCCAACACATAAAGGATGTGTTTGAAGTGAAATCTGGGGAGATCAGTACTGATCTACCTACTCATGCCACACCTAATATGGCAAAGGAGCATGAAGTTTCGGTTAATGAAAGTCACGAAGAGAGTCTGCTTGCATCTGATGTGCCTCAAAGTGTACCTGTTGCATCTACAACTTTTGATGGAATTAGTGGATCAGCTAGAAATATTGGTAGTGGTTCAATAGAAGATGTGTTTGCTTTTGTTAAAAGACAAATATTGAGTCAAGATTTATACAGATCTACAGAGAGGAATGCAAAAGAAAGAATATTAGAAGGGAAGAAGCCATTCTTGGTTGAGGTATCAAGAGATGGTGAACCCATTGGGAAAAATGTTGCACGGTGGGCCTCAAAGTTGGGTGTAAGATGTAGGGCCCATTTGGATATTTGCAAATCAAATTTTGCACAGCAAGATCCACGAAATGTGGAATATGTTATACAAAAAATGGAAAATGCCTTTGACACTATTGGTGGACAAATCTCTAGAAAATATTACAAGCACAAGATGAGACTTCTGATGAACAATTTTAGATACAATTGCAGAAAAATAATCATGGAGGGAAATGAGAGGTTAGACTCCACTCTATCTCCCAAACAATGGGAGGCATTGAAAGAAAGTATGCGTTCTGAAGAATATTTGACAAAGAGTAATAGAGGGAAGAGAGCAAGAGATAATGTGAGGGCTGAATATACATTTGGCCGAGGTGGGTTGCAGGCCAAAATTGACAAATTTGGAGTAAGTGTATGGATTTTTGGTTCTATTTACATCGTGTTATTTAATTCAATTTTTTATTGAACTGACTATATGTTGAAATTGACATTGTTTTTTAGGTGGAAAACAATAATAGAGAAGCAGGAGTAGAAGATATTGTCAATTATATGGCAACACTAGATCGTACTAAATCTAAGAGTAGTATGAATTGGAAATCTAGTTCATCAACAGAGATTTCACAGCCATTTGTTGAACGCCCAGTAAGAGCCTCTCCAAATCATGTCAACTCAAATGAAGAGTACCAACATTTAATGAGTTGCTTACATGGTCTCACCGAGAAAGTTTCACAGTTGGCTGCCTCTGTTAAGCCTATAGTTTCTGCATGGAATGACCATAATTCCATAGATTCAGATCAGGTAAGAGGCTATTCCTCAATATTTTGATTCTCAACTATATCATTTTTTTGCATACTCTTTCTCTATTGTTGTTTTTTCTTTGTTGAGCTCTTCATAATTGTCTTACTCTATATGTTTTTATAGTTGCAAAACAATTATATGAAAGCAGAACGAAAAAGAAAAGACCCTGTCAATAGAGCTCTCAGCAAAGCTACACAACTTCAGGACAATGTTGACAGTGATTATGCTGAATTCAAGGAGTATGTGCATGATATTGAGGTGAGTACTATGAAACCTTTAGATTAATTTTTAATTTTGGCTGCTTTGGGTTTGAGCATAGGTCACAACCAGGATTGTCTATCAGATTCATTTATGATTGCTTTTAAATCTAAAATGTTTGGTATGTGAAATGAGTGCATTTTAAGCATCTAAAATATTATTTTTTGGTTATGGTATTTTCCTTGGTTGCTTATAAATGATAGGGAAAAACCTTTAGGCAAAACAGTTTTAGGGAAACATGTACTTAAAGCTGTAGCACTTGAACATAGAAATGTGTAAAAGTTTAAATAACCCCCCTGATTCTATTGGCAACCTATCACAGCTACATCACTTGAACATAGAAGACTGTAGAGGTTTAAATAACCTTCCTAATTCCATTGGCAACTTGTCACATATGCAGCACTTGAAAACAGAAATTACAGGCATAAATTTTGTGCTTTACATTTTGATTTGCCTATATGATAGAGAGAAATCTGGTGGTCAGATCTAGATTACATGATAGAGAGAAATCTGGTGGTCAGATCTAGGTTGTTTTGAGGAATTAGAGATAAGTCAGTCTAACAATTCATTGTTGTCATTAACACATGAAAATGACACTCTATCTCCTTAGTCATACTTGTTTAGCAACAAAGAGTTTATAAACTTGCATTTTCTTGTATGCTTTTTATTCTTGGAGTTGTAATGAGTAATAACCTTAATGAAAGCTTGACGATGAAGAAAATTAGAGTAAAATCTTTGTAAGAAGTTGAATTGTTGCAGCTCATTATAGAAATATGAAAAAGTATAAAAGCATAGACTTGGAGGGGACATTTCCATTTTTAGGACCGGATAGACTGCTCCATTTGACACATGAAAAAAGAAAAGGTGAAATTTTAAGGAAAAAAATGCTAAAAACCTCAAAAATTTATAAGGGTTGTAATTGAAAATTCAGCCCATTTTATTTATTTTTAAATGTTTATGCTGCTTTTAGTTTGTCTAAGTTATTTTACTAGCTATCCACCACAATTTTTTGTTGTCATCAAAATTGTGTTCCTACGTCTTGGAAACTCAATGAAACACAAAAGATAACATGTGTTGACATGAACACAAATATTTATATGAGAAGCTCTTTTGAAGTGGAAAACTTAATGGAGAATATTTTGGCATTGCTTTATTTTCTTTTGGAATGCACTATGATGAAATTATAGGATGCTTTTACTTTAGCACATTTCCTCTATGATTTCTCTAATTGATAGAGTGGACTTATTTTTCCTCAAACTCTCATTCTAACAATGTTCAAGGTATTCTTAAACATCCATTATTCTCTCTTCATTTTCTAGAAGCTAATCATCACCATTTCATTGCTAAAGCCAATCAGCACCAACTCCAAGATGCTGAAGCACCAACTTCAGAATCATATAATTCTTAATACATAACACATAACTTCTTCAACCTGCTCTCAAACACAACTGAATACTACTTCATTATAATTATAATCTCAATCTATAAACTACGTTGACAATCTTGCAACTTGGAACTGCCATCCAAAAGAGACACCTACTTGTATTGTAGCACAAAGAAAAAAAGGTGACTTCTTTATCTGATTTATACACCAAATAAAAATCTGCATCTCAGAATAAAAAGTTGGCTCCTTTTATAATATGAAAACCAGTTAAAAGAAAGCTTTGCATAGGCTTTCAATGAACACACAGGCATAACTGAATTATCTGCAATTATAGAAAGTTACGAATGCCAAATTTCTATGTGCCATGACTTACTGACCTCAGCCAATGAAAAGTCCAAAATATTTTCAACACAGGAAGACAACTTAGAAACATAATGTAGATTGAAAACACTTGAATGGACAAACAAGTTTTTACCACAATCCTTTAGAATTCCTTATAACCTCTATCTCAATTGACTAATGAATGCACCCAAGACTCCACTTAGAAGGAATACGAATCAGTTCTTCTCTAGACCATGAATGCATAGATGATTAATTGAACCTGTAGCTGAGATAAAAGCTGCTTTGCTTGCAGGTAGTGAGCATTGTCCTTCTTTTCTAGATCATCAGTTAGCCACAGCAAAAGAGTATACAAATTGGTACAAATAGATGATAATTCTATTACAAAGGGAGAGAAGGTGTGAGCTAACGCAACCTAGCAACAAATCCTCCAAATGACTTTTAGAATGATAAGCCTGCAAGAGTTGGAAATCACATTATGTAACACCGAGGATCCGAGGAGAGTGGATTTCCATGACCAAGGGAAGTGAAATAGGGCAGGAAAGGTTGAAAGAAGGGCAGTCCACAACTTTTTAGCATGGGGGCACAACCAAAAACAGTGTTTGAGAGTTTCAACCCTTCCACAAAAAGGACAAGGAGGAGGTGGGTTAATGAATTTGAGGCGAGCACCAACTGGGAGTTTGGCATGCAAAAGTTTCCATGCTGTGAGTTGTGATTGTGCATCCGCTTTGGATTTCCAAATTTGCAAGCTAAGTTGATTCCACTTGGATCTTCTGAAGTTACATCTCCAAACAAAGTTAAGTCGGTTTGAAAGAGACAAACTAGGAATCAATTGTTTATAAAGGATCTTGAGAGGAAAAGTTCAGATACTGCTGCCATTAGGCCACCTCCAATATTTAAAAAAACTAGAGTGACAGCTAGTGGCCATGAGGATAGAAAGGTTAGGAGGGACCATATTCTGGATTTCCAAAACAATGAGCTTGTCTTTATTATTGAGTTTGAAGCGTATCTTGAGCTGCTACCATGATTTCCATGTAAAACTAGTGGGATCCCATAGGTCACTGAACACTCGGATACCTTTCTTGAAAAGTCATTTAGCTTTCATCCTTGGAATCTTGGCAAGGGGCTGGTTATTAACTTGTATCAATCGATTCCACCAAATTGAGGAAGATGCAAAACTGAGCCCATGGCTGAATGACTGGTTAGACCAAGATAGTTTTTGAGAAACTATTTGCCATGCTTTCCAAATACAATTAAGCGGGGCAGATCCGTGGAGTTTGAAGTGATGTGCCAAGAGGATCTTGTCAGTCCATTGAATGGAACTCCAAGCTTTGCCAGAGGTTGCTGTTTGTATATGGTATTTGATCAAAGATTTCCAAGGGGTGTTGCCATCCAAAGCTCTGCCTATCCATTTAGCTAAAAGACATATCCCTTGAATAAAAGGATCTATAATTCCTAATCCACCCTTATCCTTAGGAAGTATACAATGAGACCAAGAAGTGGCAGGCATACCTTTTTTATTTCCCCATTTAGACCAAATAAAGTTGCAAATAAGCTGGGTAAGCTGATTATAACAAGTTTTAGAAGGCAGCCAGCATGAGGAGGTATAGACATGACTAGCTAAGAGGACTTTGTTGGCCACTTGTATACGCCTAGCCATTGAAAGAAATTTATTTGTCCATCCCAGGAGCTTGACTTTAAACTTGTTAAAAAACCATCTCCACATATCTTTCAAGGAAACTCCTAGCCCAAAAGGAATGCCTAAATACTGAGTAATGTCACCATGTTTGATCTCCTTCCATTCTTGGGGAATCCAAGGTGATCGGGGGTTGGGACTGATCATCCAAAATTTAGTTTTGTGCATTGCTAATTTGGAGCCCGAAACCTCACCAAAAAAATCAAGGATATTGAATAAATTATTAATGTCTTCAGCTATATTTTGGATGAATAACCTTCTAAATGGGCTCGTCAAACTTCTCAGGATGCTTTGATTCTTAAGCTTGATTTTCATAAAGCTTATGATCGAATACGTTGGTCATTCATCCTCAAATGCTGCAATGGTTGGGGTTTGGTCCTAACTTTTGTGCTCATGTTTGAATGCTATTCATGGATGCTAGTGCAAGAGTGTTTGTTAACAGAGTTTTATCCCCCCAATTCCTCCAAAATTCCATTCGTCAAGGCTGCCCTCTTGCCCCTTTTCTTTATGTTCTCACTACTGATGCCCTTGGTTACCTCCTCCAACATGCACATTCAAATTCTCTTATTCATGGAATTTCACTTCCATGTAACTCTATGGCTCTCAATTCCGTTAAATGATATTATGTGTATAGAATATTTCCCGTTTGCTTGATCTTAATTAAAAAATTTCAACTGTTTGAGAGTAAAACATGTAAATTGGTTGCCAGTTACAACCACAAGATTTGTTGATAATTTTATAGTAAACAATCTTATGTATTACTATTGAATTCTGGTTTGTTTAAGCAAGCTGAGGGAAAAGCCAACAGCTTGAGTAGGTCTTAATTTATCATGTCTTGTAGCAAATTAGTTGGATTACTTGGTCTGGTTTAAATTTACTCTTAGAAGTCATACTGACTAGAGAGTGATCAATAATTGATTTCTTTGTGCCAGAACCAGATGACTTATCTATGGTTTTACTAAAACAATATTAATGGGGAATACATTATTTATATAAATTAGCGAGAAATGTGTAGCCACAGACTGCTATGATAAAATTTATTCTCCGTAGCTATTGTTTTCCATCTCAATGCTATTTTGCATGAACATTGAAATTGTGCTCCCTTAATTGCTCTTTTGCACAATATATTAACAAAAGATGGTTCAACTTCTAAATTACATAACATAAATTAACAAAAATATATGAAAACTTAAAAGGAGTGAAACTAAATCACTGCTATTGATTGATGTTAATTATCGATTTCCTTCATGCAACTACTCTCTGCAAAAGTGTTAAGTGTAATAGTACAAAATTTCTAGAAAAACCTGTGATAGAGATTTTTGAAACCATTAAGTATCTGTACAGTTTTACTCCAAGTTTTACACATGCAAATGTACAAACTACCAAAAACTTTAAATTTAGGTATTTCATCAAGCAAAGGACAAGTGACATGGACAATCAAATGAGAATTTGGGAACCTCTAATACATCCTAAGTTTGCTTGATGGTAAAGGCGCGAGTAATTCATAATCAATAAGCACTTCATTTAACTACTTACAAACCTTTTACCTGCATTTAGTACTCCTCACATGCATTCACATCACTTCAAACATGTTTAAGTGTTTGAATGTGTGGTTCCAAATGCCACAAGTGGGGTATTTCTTTAGTTCTCAACACAGATGCTTCAATTGATACATGGTCAGTAATGTTGAGCCAAGAATTTCTAGATGGAAAAGCGAAATTTGTGGATACAAGTTTCATACATTTTCACAAAGTAAAAAGAACTAACACATATATAAGAAGGAGATTTTGGTTGTTAAAAGAGGAATTGAAAATCTTAAAATATTCCTCAAGCCCAAAAATTTTGCAAGCAAAACAAATAGTTAGCCAATAAGAAATTTGTTAAGGAAAAAAACAAACATAGATTTAGCCCAAGGGAGAATTGCTGGATGGTATTTTGAGTTCTAGAGTTATAACTTTGATATACAATGGGTTAAATGGGAAAAGAATTTCCTTGTTGATGCTTTAACTAGAGATCTCAAAATTATTGTAGTCATCACAATAGATCCCACAAATCCACTTATTTGCCAAGTGAGATTCTAGTTATTCTATTAACCAATAGGTATGCTAATAGGTGGATCAAAATGATTAAAAAACTAAAAAGGGATACTTGGGAATATAATATAGAATGACATCATTTGTACATTACGGATGCTCTAGACCTTTTGGAAGCACAAATTATCTCAGAAATGCTTTCTCATTTGATCTTGTGATCACACTTATCATCAGGCCAGTGGTTACCTAAACATTGATCAAAAATTATAATTCTCTACTCAATCAGAGTAGCAAATAGTTTTTATTTTGGTAGGTTTACTTTTGAAAATTATGCAGATGCATATGGAGCTGTATTAGATGAAGAAATGGTTGATTTCCTCAATTTAATTAAGTTTGTAAAATTTAAAGTTTTTGGTAGTTTGTACATTTGCATATGTTATAGATCAAATATTATTAAGTTGCCCCATAAATATTATATTACTGGGCCCAACTTAAAATAATATTATCATTCATTTCCCTTGATTTATCCTTTAGCCTATGAGAAATGATGATATACTAGAGGTCTCTCCATGGTTCTAATTTGGAAAAGGGGACATGACAATAACTGATTGCATGACAACATAACTGATGAGTAATTGACTGATTTTTAACTATGATTGCACAACTAACTGCATGATTGCATGACTACATAGCTAATGGGTAATTGATATGCTGCTAATGATGATTGCATAATTGGTGAAGACCTAGCTTATTTTTAATGTGCTGATAACATACATCATTCTAATCAACAAGAGGTCACAAACCACTTAGCTTGGTCTTTAATTGACCCTTATTACAATTGCTATACTAAATAAGCCTGTAGGGCCATAGCAGCCTGTAATAGTTTTAACTAGAGGGCCATGTTAATAGCCCAAAAGCAAATTGATTTTGAGAAGCCTTATAGTTTTCAATCATTTTTCCAGTATTAAATTTAATTTCTTTGGTTAATGTACTTATTATGTGGAATTTTATTGATTTTTACCATACTTTTGTGGAATTTTATTGATTGTGTATGCACAAGCAGGTTGATGAGAATGAAGATCAACTGCTAGTATGTTGAGTGGAAAACAGTTTGCTTCTCCAAACACGGTGAATTCTGTGATGACCTCAATGAACACATTTTATCGTATTTTCTGTGTTCTATGGTATTGAATATTAAATCTTACAATTTTTTATTTGTCTGAATGAGATATTGATTAAGTTGCATGTAGTTGCTGTAATCTAAAGATAAAACTGTACAAGTTTATTAGTTTATTTTATTTATGCATAAAAATTTGTTGGAAGCCTTTATGCAAGTTTAGTAGGAACATGGATAATGTGTTATTTGTTGGAAGCCTTTATGTAAGTTTATGTTATAATGTGTTATTTTTTTCTTTTTGTAGGAATGTATTGATAAACTCAAAGAAGGAGATAAAGTTAAGGTGTTGGATCCATTAGATGGTGATGTTGTGGGCATTGGGCGGATTCACTCCCTATCTATTATACATGGAGTCAACTTGAAAGGAACAATGGATGCAAATGTAAACATTTTAAAGGTCACGAGTAACATACCCCTTGTTTATGAAGACAAAATAGATGGAGCTGTTCGTCTGAAAGAGAAAGAAGGAACCTTCACACAGTGGCCACTAAAATATCTGCAAAAAATGACATAGTTGAACATATTTATCATGTACTAGTTGCTAGACATCTTGGCTCACTATTTTATGCAATATTTTGAATATGTTGTTCAGGGATCTTAATTATCATGGTGTATTTGAAAGAGTTGGAAACTCTTAGACAACTTTGACATTTTTTATTATATTTACATATATACTCTTAGACACTTGACATTTTATAACTTGATATATATATTGATATATATTTGCATTAATTTTTTTTATTGTAGATTACCTTTATTTATCATGATGTTGAATCAATCTTTTAATTTTAGTATGTTGTAGCTTATACACATATGCAATATTTTTATTTACTTTTATGTTTTAGGTCAAATTTAATATTATATTAGTTTTGCATTATAAAATATATGGTATTTAATAAATTATTTATTTCGTGATTATATTTACTACCAATTAATGAAAACTAGTAAATAAAATGACTGAATTAATGACTAAAGTAATGATTAAATTAATGACTAAATATGACTAAATGACTAAATAACTAAATATATGACTAAAGTAATGACTAAAATAATGACTAAATAAATGATTAAAGTAATGACTAAATTAATGACTAAATTAATGACTACATATATGACTAAATAAATGACTAAATATATGACTAAATAAATGACTACCTTGACTAAATAAATGACCAGTTAACAACAATTAATGACTAAATTAATGATTAAATATATGACTAAATTAATGACTAAATATATGACTAAATAAATCACTACCATGACTAAATAAATGACTAGTTAATAACAATCAATGACTAAATTAATGATTAAATCAATGACTAAATTAATGACTAAATCAATGACTAAATCAATGACTAAATTAATGATTAAATCAATGACTAAATCAATGACTGAATCAATGACTAAATCAATGACCAAATTAATGACCAAATCAATGACTAAATAAATGACTAAAATAGTTTAGTCATAAATTTGGTCGCGTTATAAATGACCGGCAATAAACTACTAATGGTCACATGACCAAAATTAGTCATTTATATACAATTTTTAGTAGTTTATTTAGTCATATATTGTTGTTTGTGTACTAGTGGCCACTGGCCCACCGCCGGTCAGCCACCAGACCGCCGCCTCCGCTCTGCCACCCGTCGAAGCTCTGCCACCATGCCACCAACACCCATACATTCAGCCGCCGGTCACGTGGGTGACTAGGGGCTCCACCCCAAGAGCCAGACCACCAGCCCATGGTCCTGCATGCGACCAGGGGCCCTATTTTTTAGCCCCTGAGGGCCAGAAGGGTTAAATTGGACATTTTGGAACTGTTTTACGAAATCGGGTGTAAAATGGACATTTTAGCTCCATTTTTTCAAATGAATAGTCATTGGAAATTTGCTTCTGGCACCGATCTTTTGGTGTAGGTGTGGTTTCTTCATTTTTCTGTTTTGATGCTATTTTCCTCAGTCAAAGTTAGATCATGGTTTTTACACTCTGGGGGGCATAAATTTTGTGTCTGAACTCCATTTTTTGTAAACGAATAGGCGTTGGAAAGGTGGTTCTATGTTCTTTCTAGATCTATCATTTATTTTTTCAGAATCTGTCGAAGGTACATTTTATTTAGTATTTTTTTTCAGAATTCTGTCAATTACTTGGACATTTTGGCACCTAGAAAGGATTTGTTTGCGTGAGATGGCATATTTTGATCTGATTTATATGTACTAAGGTCATTTTTCTCATATTTTTTCATTTGAGTGAGTATAATGGGTTTTTCTATTCATCCTTATGTGATCAACTTGGATAAGGGTAATTATGAGTCATGGCAAAGGGCATACTTACACATTGTAGGTGGCTTAATAGTTTTCCCTATTTGTATGATCTCATACCTACACCAGACACATCAAGGAGTTTATCAGCATGGGTTATTATTCAAGATCATATTTTAGGGGTTATTGGTTGTAGTGTTGACACTTTGTGTGCTTTATCTGACATTCATTGTCCTTGCACACTTTGGCACCGTCTTTGGGATATTTTTGGAGATTAGAATATCTCTCCATTCCCAGAGGATCCCACTACAGATTGTCTCATCCCTCTTGCAGATATATATTTCATACCCTATGATAACCGTACTCTAGAGGAGCTTGAGTGTCTCACAGGTCTTACATGTGACGATGGTTTAGAGACTTGTATTCATGTTCCCACTCTTGAGATTGAGACTACATTAGCATCTTCTATTGTTCCTGATCAGTTTTACATTGCCTCATCTTTGGCCCCTATTGATTTAGAGTAGCAGGACATCATAGATCTTTCAAACATAGCTACTTGGGATTCATATCTTGTAGGCATATCATCCTTGTTTGTAGAGTCCTATATTGCAGATCTGGAGGATTACTTTGAGGACATTCATCTCCTCTCCCTTGATAGTTAGGTTATCACTGTATGCCCACCATTATCTGTGCATTTAGAGGTTGCATTTCAGGATTCTCCACATCAGTTTGGATTTAGCATCATTTGTTTTAGTTCAGACAGAGAGATTCTTCAGCATCCTATCATGGCACACATATTGAGACAGATTGGTTCATCACTCTTCATAGGGTTTCTTCACCATCGTCCTTTGGATCCATTTCTTCCCAAGGGGAGGAATGTTATTTTTCGCTTCAAGATCTCTTTCTAGATTCTACATTAGGCATACACCATAGCGACAGGAGTTTCTTCATTGTGGGAGGGCCTTCTAGTCTCTTTCTCTCTCTCCTATGGGGGGATCATATTTTGTACTTGTGTCATAGAAGCAGTTATTGGGGGGTCATGTTGAGTCCTCCTTCTATCTCTCTTCTTCTTTCACTCTTGTATTTCCATCTCTTTTTGGAGAGGAGTTTTTCCCACTGGGTTTTCTCCTTTACTCCAATTTATAGAGATTTGGTTGTATTCGGGTACCTGATCAGGCCTAGTTGCCAGGACCCTTGTTTTCTTTCATGCATTTTAGTTACCTTTGCTTTCTTGCACATGCTTGTAGTTGCACTCTTGTTCATCTTAAGGGGGTGTTAGAGTAAAGGTTTTAACTTAATTATGTTAATTAAGTTACCTTTATTCCTCTCTTAAGATTTCACTTTAGTTTGCATATTGTGACATTTAATAATTATATTAATTATTAAATGTCTACCTATTAGGGTTTCTTTAGGGTTGCACAATATCCTTTTATAAGGATTGATCATTGTATTTTATCCCTCTCTCTGATTAATACATTTTCAGCTTTTAGAGCACCCTTTATTTTTTTGTCTCCATCTCTTCTGTCTATGACAGGTTATTTGCATGCAGGTGATCTTCCGGGTCTGTGAAGTTGGCTTTCTCAAATTCTACATTTAGATGTTGTGGAGTGTTGTTTTGTGGTCTACGAGATGTTTCTAGACCTAGAGAGGCAAGTTTGTGGTCACTTGTTAGTGTTAGTGCAGGTTTGGCCAACCTAGCGTGTTACCGCTAATTGCAGAGGATGATTATTATTTGTGGAAGTGTTGAGAAGCATGTTAATGTAGATTTGGGTCCTAGTTAAGTTGTGGTATGTCTTCCTTCACTTCTTTACACCATGGATGTATTTGGTGCTGACCTATTTGGTGTTACACGTTTGAGGTGCATATGTTTCCTTAAGGCTGACCTAATTGAGATTTTTTTAGGTAGTAGATGGTATAAATGTAAGGCGAGTTATTGTCTAGATCAAGTGTGGTATGTGTGTGATGCAGAAAATGTGAATGTGATCAAGTGTGGTGATCTGAGTGCAAGCTTTAATGCCTATGAATTTTGGATATAGTGAGAAGAAGGTGTCTACATTTTAGTATATTGAATGAGTTTTTTTTTCTTTAGTGGAATTGTATCTTCAACATAAGTGAGATGCATTGTTAGCAATTCATATTTGGTAGTGAGCTACCCCTTTATTCTATTCTTCTTTCTTTTGGATAGTGAGTCCTTTTAGCAGTGAGTCTTTCTTCATTTTCTAGGGAGTGAGCCCTTGGAAGTGAGCCTTATTGTATTCAGTGTTGCAATTCATATATATGTGAGCTAATCCTCACCGTGGTTTTTTCCTTCTTGGGTTTTCCATGTAAATCAGGCGTTCTTATGTGTTTGGATGTGTTTGCATTATTGTTTCACAAGTTTACATTCTGCTAATGCATGATAAAGGTTTAATGGTTGATAAGGGTTTGGAAAGTTACTAAGGGATTAATGTTTTAAAGTATACAACTGATTCACCCCCCCTCTTAGTTGTCCTATGCATCTAACAAAACCATGTAGTTTGTCCAATATTTCTAGATGATTTTTTAATGAATATATAGTATTTTACTAATTTTCAAATTAGACACATCGTAAAAAGCTAAAATTTGAGTGTGCTCCCTCCTAATTTTTTAAAAACCAATCAAAAATAAATAAAAAATCTTTTTCATTATGTGTAGAATGGATTATAGTTTCTAAAAATGTAATTTGTTTCAAAATTCGATGGACGAGTAAAAATATATACCAAAATTAGTACATGTTGGTTTTTGACAAAAAGAGGAGGCACTAACAAGATAATTTATAGATGAAAACCTTCACATCATCAAAATTTTAATATATATATATATATATATGGTTATATAAGTAAGATAGAGCCTAATTTCATCACAGTTTTTTTATAAAATTGTATTGAAAGAAATGCAAATCTGATGGATAACACGGAAAAAAATGTGTGAAATTTTGTTATCCTTTCACAAAATCATGTCCTTGGCATGAAATGGTTGTCCAACCCTTTGGGTTGGATTCCCAAGGAAAAATCTAACTCTTTGGGTTGGTATTTCCCAATGCAATCAATTTGGCACTCAACAAATGTAAATGCTAAATCTAACTTCGCTTTTTCTTTGTCTCTCTCCCCCCAACTTTGATAAGGCTTCTAGTTTACAATTTATGATTGATGATGGATAGTCAAGGTTTTACCTTTCACTCCATGTTTTCCTCCTTCCCTCTTAACCAATACTTACCCTCTTCTCTCTCAACCCTCTCTAGGTCTCTCCCACCCTCTCTACCTTTCCTACCCTCCTTAACCCCATCTCTATCCTTGCCTCCCCACCTTTCTCTTCTTACCTCTCCTTTTGTTATTGTTTCTCACCCATCTCCTTTCTCTCAATCACTACCTCTCCCTCCTACCCTCTCCCCATCTAAAATTATCTCCCTTCTTGTCTCATTACCCACCTCTCCCCCCTCTATCTCTCTCACCTCATTCTTCTCTCTCATCTTCTCTCTCCCTCTGCTCTCTAGTTCATCACTTCTCTATCTCCTCCTCCCTATGTCTCTCACTCCCTCCATGTGTGCCTCTCCCTCCATCCCTTGTTACTCCTTTACTGATACTTCCCTTTCTATCTCGCTTCTCTCTCTTCCCTCTCTAGGTCTCTCCCACTCTCTCTCCCTATCTCCCTCTTTACCTTGCCTTCCCTCCTTACCCCCATCTATATACTTTCCTCCCTACCTCTCTCTTCTTCTCTCCACCTCTTATTATTTCTTTCCCATCTCTCTCCATTCTCTCGATTACTACCTCTCTCCCACCCTCTCTCTCCCCATCTCTAGGTCTCTCACTCATTCCCTCTTTACCTCTCTTCCTCTCCCTCCTTGTCTCATTAGGGTGAGTGCATGATCATGGGGGTCCAAAAAGTGGTGATATAACAAAAAAGAGTTTGACGATTTTTTATATCCAAATTTGATGAAATAAAAAGTTTATTGAGAAAATTATCAGCTTTCCACAAATATAAGATATGCCTTATTTTGAATTTAATAGATAATTACTATTTATTTTCTACATCTATTATGAATAAAGTCTCGATTGATAGAGTGATTGAAAAACATGTATAATTCTTGAATGATTTAACATTTTTCAAATCCAAAAGATGCAACACATTCTATGCTTCCCATACTAGGACCAAAAACCTAAAAAATGAATTTCATAAATTTTTGACCAAGTTATGGTGGTCAGACAAACAAGTTTTATTATTTTTAAAGCATTCTAATAAAAAATTCATAACTAATTATTTACTTGCAGAAAAATTAAAAAAAATGCAGCACATCCGTGTATGTGTCCTCTTCTTATATTGAAAGTTTCATTTTTTTTTCTTGTACTTAGGTTGGTCAAACATACACCTTTCTATTTTTTTCTCAAAAATTTAGTACTTTTGCATTGAAATTTCAATTTTTCACAAAATAGATTTATATTTTTCCAAAAAGGACTAGTATATTAGAAACTACATTCAATTTGCTACAAATTTTGTTCTTAAATATTTTTCAAATTATGTTAATTTCTTATTCAAATTTTTATGACAATTTTCCTAACATTGTTTTTTGAATTTTTATTACCATTTAAGGGCCTAGTTTGGATCCCCATGATCCTACACTAACCCATTACCCACCTCTCCCCCCCCTCTATCTCTCTCACCCCTCTCTCCCTAGGGTATAGGTTTCTCACCCATATATCTCTCTAGGATCTCTAGTTATTTCCCTCCCTCTCCACCTCTCTCCCTCCTCCTTACCCATCTTTCCCTCTTTCTAAACTTCTCTCTCTCATTTTATTCACTCTCCCCTCACTTCTCTACTTCTCCCCTCTCTAAGTATCTGAGTCACTCCTTATTAGCCTCTCTATCCCTCATTATCCATCTCTTTCTCTTCATTTTTATCTCTCTCCTCTTCTTTTTCCCTACCCTATCTACATCATCACCTCTATATCACCTCTTTCCCTATGTCTCTCACTCCCTTCATGTCTACCTCTCTCTCCATCCCTTTTTACTCCTTTACCAATACTTCCCTTTTTCTCTCCCTCTTCTCTCTCTCCCCTATCTAGGTCTCTCCCACTCTTTACCTATCTCCCTCTCTACCTTTCCTTCCCTCATTAGCCCCATCTATATCCTTGCCTCCCTACCTCTCTCCTCTTTTCTCTCCCTCTATTATTATTTCTTTCCCATCTCCATTCTCTCTCCTCTTCTCTCTCCTTCTCCTCTCTATGTCATCACCTCTTTATCTTCTCCTTCCCTATCTCTCACTCCCTCCATGTCAACATCTCCATCCATCCCTTATTACTCCTCTAGGTCAATAATTCCCTTTCTCTCTCCCTCTCTTCTATCTCACCCCTATCTCTTCCCTTATCTCCCACTCTACCTTACCTTCCCTCCTTACCCCCATCTATATCCTTTCCTCCTTGCCTCTCTTTTCTTCTCTCCCCCTCTATTATTGTTTATTTCCCATCTCTCTCCATTCTCTCTATCACTACCTCTCCCTCTCCCCATCTCCAAGTCTCTCACTCCTTCCATCTTTACCTCTCTACCTCTCCACCCTTGTCTTATTACCCCTCTCACCTCTATATCTCTCTAGGATGTCTAGTTATTTTCCTCCCTCTCCACCTCTCTCTCTCTCCCTCCTTACCCCTCTTTCCCTCTTTGTGAACTTATCTCTCTCATTTTCTTCTCTCCCCATCACCTCTATACCTCTCCCCTTTATAGTTCCTAGTCACTCCTTGTCTACCTCTACATCCCTCATTATCCATCTATTTCTCTTTGTTCTTCCCTCTCTCCCATTCTCTATTCATCCCCTCTCTACATCATGACCTCTCTATCTCCCCTTTCCCCATGCGTCTCACTCCCTCCATGTCTACCTCTCCCTCCATACATTGTTACTCTAGCAATACTTCACTTTCTCTCTCCCTCTCTTCTCTCTCTCACCTCTCTCCCTCTCCCCTCTCTAGGTCTCTCAGTCACTCCTTGTCCGCCTCTCCATCCCTCCTTAGCCATATCTACCTCTCACTCCTTGTATCATTACCCAAGTCTCTCCCCCCTCTATCTCTCTCACCCTTATCTCACCCCTCCCTAGGTTGTAGGTCTCTCATCTCTATATCTCTCTAGGTTGTCTAGTTATTTCCCTCCCTCTCCACCTATCTCCCTCCCTCCTTACCGCTATTTTCCTCTTTGTGAACTTCTCTCTCTCCCTAACCTCTCTACCTCTCCTCTCTATAGGTCTTAGTAACTCTTTTCTACCTCTCCATCCCTCCTTAGCCATCTCTTTCTCTTTGTTTTTCTCTTTCCTCATCTCTCTACCATGCCTCTCTACATCATCACCTCTCTATCTTCTCCTTCATTGTGCCTCTCACTCCCTTCATTTCTACCTCTCCCTCCATCCCCTGTTACTCTAACAATACTTCCCTTTCTCTCTCCCCCTCACCTGTCTACCTCTCCCCTCTCTAGGTCCCTTGAATCACTCCTTGTTTTCCTCTTTATCCCTCCTCATCCATCTCTACCTATCACTCTGTGTCTCTTTACCCACCTCTCCCCCCTCTATCTCTCCCATCTATATCTCTCCCCTATATCTCTCACTTCTCTCTCCCTAGGATGTAGGTCTCTTACCTTTATATATCTCTAGCCTATCTAGTTATTTCCCTCCCTCTCCACCTCTCTCCTTCCCTCCTTACCCCTCTTTCCCTCTTTTTGAACTTCTCTCTCTCTCTCTCTCATTTTCTTCTCTTTCCTGCTCACCTCTCTACCTCTCCCCTTTTTAGGTCTCAATCACTTCTTGTCTACCTCTCCATCCCTCCTTAGCCATCTCTTTCTCTTTGTTATTCTCTCTCACCTCTTCTCTATACCTCCCCTCTCTATGTCATCAACTCTCTATCTCCTCCTTCCTTATGCCTCTCACTCCCTCCATGTCTACTTCTCCCTCCATCCCTTGTTACTCCTCTACCAATACTTCCCTTTCTCTCTCCCTCTCTTCTATCTCTCACCTCTCTCTCCCCCTCACCTCTCTACCTCTCCCCTCTATAGGTCTCTTAGTTAGTCCTTTTTTTCCTCTCCATCCCTCCTTAGCCATATCTACCTCTCACTCCTTGTCTCATTACCCATCTCTGTCCCCCCTCTATCTCTCTCACCCCTATGTCTCTCATGCATCTCTCCCTAGATTGTAGGTCTCTCACCTCTATATCTCTCTAGGTTGTCTAGTTATTTCCCTCCCTCTCCACCTCTCTCCCTCCCTCCTTTCCCTCTTTCCATCTTTGTGAAATTTTCTCTCCCTCCATCCCTTGTTACTCCTCTAGGTCGATACTTCCCTCTCTCTCTCTCTCTCTCTCTCTTCTCTCTCTCAATCCTATCTCTCTCCCTATGTCTCTCATTTCTCACTCCCTATGCTTATAGGTCTCTAACCTCTATATCTCTCCCCTCTATAGTTATTTCCTTCCCCCTCCACATCTTTCCCTCCCTGCTTACCTATCTTTCCCTCTTTGTGAACTTATCTCTCTCATTTTAGGAGTTCAATTCATTAATTAAGAATTCATGTCAATCATATAAGAAATGAAATGACCCAATTAATCATCAACTCAAAGAAATGCCATCATAAACAATATAAAATTTATTTTATGCATGTAAATATTACCAAACCATAGTCAAATGCAAAAATCAAATATACAACAATATAGAAGTAAACAATAACATAAAATGTCCAAGATGATAATAAGTTGAACAATATGAAAAATGAGTGAATTTGTTGTACCACTATTCTCCAATTGTCACTCAAATATGTCCTAGGAAACCTATTTGGATTGACTATCAACCCAAAGGGTGAGTCAATTCTCAACGAGGAAGACCTAGGAGGGAACCTTATTTAAACTTTAAGGGGTTCACCACCAAGCAAAAACTTGGAAAAGATAAGTAAACATTCAACCTACAAAATCTAATGAGGCAAGTTAAATGATGAATGAAAATGATTAAATCATGCCATAGGCATTTATGATGTGTGTGCTTGGGAAGTCTTGAAATGTAACAAGGATTCTAGAAATGAAAAAATGTTGTCAAAAAATGTTATGGAGGAATAAGATGCCCTTATTGTTGTCTTAGTCCCGTTGTTGTTTTTCAGGGAAAATGCAGAATCTTCGGATGTCAAAACTGGATCTAGAAGAATTTTGTAAAATAACTTCAAGAGGACTAAGATGCCCTAGGTGGCGACTTAGTCCCATATTGAATTTATGGAATCTTCGAATGTGGTCCCGAGGCTCAAGATCTACACTTCCTTCTTCTTTGATCTCAAGTTCTGAAACTTCTGGATTTGGACTGTAGGTGACTTTTCAAGAAGATGACAACTTTGTAATGCAAATTTGCAACTTTTCAACTTTTCACTTCAAATGATCTTCAAGTCTTCAACCTAGATCTATAAACACAAACACACAAGAGGGAAAAAACTTTTTGATTGTTAGTAAATGGGAGTTTGCCTTGGTCAAACCCATTGTTGGTAATTAAACCTTGAAATGAAATAGAATAATGAAGGGAAATGATGAATGAACAAAATTCAATGTTACAACTCACCAAACTCTTGTAATAAGGTGCTACAAATATGCTTGAAATGGCTGCAATGGATGTGGTTCTTGACTCTTGCTTTAATGATGTTGATCTTTGAAACACTTGCTAGAATCATAAACCTTACATCACAAATGTTAAAACAATAACACACATGATGCAATAATCTCCTTGATATGATGCTTGAATCTTGATGATGGATCCAAATGCTTGATGATTTTCTCTTGAATGTTCTTGTGAACTCAATTATTCTATTATGAATGCTCTCATGCAAAATACTTGATTGAAAATGAATGAAGGAACCTTGTATTTATACTTATCCATGCTTAATATCCTAAAATTACACCACAACAAGCCGACATATGAATTCATTAATTAAAGGAGGCCAAATCCTGCTAGAATTCGAAATTAAATCCCAAAAATACCTCAAGGGCCCGACTAAGACGCCCTAGTGGTGTCTTAGTCCCAAGGCATGAATCTTGGGGCATAAACTTTAAAAAGGGGCCACTTTAAGGAACATTTGAAATTAGGGTCCCAAGACCTTTGGGGGAAAAAGATGCCCTAGGTGGCATCTTAGTCCCCACCAAAAAATTAGGGACACACAACAAAAATCATTAAATTATCATTTATCCATTGAGATTTGTTGGGATCATCCATAAAAAGATATAATTCATTGAGCTTGTGGATGCAAAATTGGATCAATTAAGACATAAATAAGGATAAATAAAGCAAGGTGGGCCCAAAAAAGTGTGAAAATGCAAGGGTATGCATTTTCCTACACTACATAAGTTAAATAAAAATATATTCTAGGTCATTGAAGGGTAGGTCTCACACTCCAAGGAAATCATCAAGTTCAACACCATTCAAGAAAATGATCACAAAGTTTATATGTAGGTGATGGACCGGCATAGTATCCTAAACAAGCACAATGCCAAGGTTTTGACACAAATCAAGCAACTTCAACTATCATTACTTGATGCTACTAGTTACTAAGATGACCATGGTTTCAAATTAAAACTTATTTACAAAAGACCTTGAATATCACAAGTAAAAAAAAATACAAGTGAAGGATCTCATAACATATGTGAGGCAACATGTTGTACCACTTCCTCAACAATATTGTTGACCTTTGTCACTAATACCATTTTACCTTGTTCCAATCATTTAGGACGCCATGTGTGTTGTTTTAGCGACTTGGATGTGTGTGAAGTTGATTGAATGGGGAAAAATCTTCTTCATTATTAGTAAAGCTCATTAAACCTCTCCCTCCATCCCTTGTTTCTCCTCTAGGTCTCTCCCCTATGTAGGTCTTTATGTAGAGTTGATGACTTCACACTTGAAAATTCTCTATAGAGCTTATTTGGCACTTGCCAAATTTTAAATTCTCTATACAACTCATTTCACTCATGGCCTTTACCAAAAATGATAAAAAATATAGTTGACCTTCCTTGCTTTTGTCTAGTTACTGTGCTTTGTCTAGCAAGAAATTCCTTTTCATGTAGTCAAATTCTTATACTACCATATTTTTCTTGCTCCATCACCTTTTCAACAACATTTTGTTTCCTTGACAATGTAAAAGAAGATAATTTGAATTTTTTACATCGAATTTGATTATCTTAGGTAATGTTTTCATATTTGTTGAATTGAAATGTTTATTATGAGATTTTATGTTTAATTTTGATAATATAGACCCATTATTTTCATGATTTTAGTAATCATAATAGTTTTACATAGAATTCAACATTGAATTAGATGGAAGTTGCATAAAAAGTAAAAAAAAAAAGGATTTTGAATAAAAAAAATGAAAGAACATGACATAATTTAGATGAATCCTTGTAAACATATATAAAGGATTTCAACTCAACACAAACATGTTTATGTATTCCATTTGAATTGCTTAAAGTTGTCCATTTCCATCATGGTTAGTGGAATACACTCCTTTTCACTGTAGTTGTGAACATGGAAGATTAATCAAATCAATTAGGCCAAAAATCAAGTAAGAAACAAAGCAATTGAACTAACTAAGCCATATTCCAATGATATTATTGCAAATACTAAGAAAGCTTAAGGAAAATATGAAATATCAAAGCTAATTCAATTCAAAAGCATAATTAATAATTGCAAACCTCATCCCATTGGGGAATTAGTGTTGAATTATTTGTGGACTACTCAATTTGAAGCCGAATCCATAGTTGATTGTGTAAAGCTTTGATGAAGATTGATAATGGTGGATATTGATTCACAATTGATCTCAAATTATATGTATGAAAATGAGTAGAGTAACTTTTCTCAAATGGTTGTGAATATAAATTCATGTAAAATGAATACTATTTATAATTTTTTTGAAGGGATCAATGTTTTAGATCAAATTGGCTAATCAAAGGATAAAATTGAATGACAGTAAAAGACATGGATCAATCATATTAATCAAGGGCTCAAATTTCTTGAGATAAAAGCAATCCCTTAATTTTAGGAGCATGTGGGAGATAATTCCATTTGGAGGGAAATATTTAAATTCAAATTGGAGGAATATTCCATGAGAATATTATTTCAATGATTGGAGGATTGGAGGAAATTAGTCAATTAAAAATTAAAGAAATTATTTAATTGTGCAAGTAGAGGGAACTTAGATCTTTAATTAAATGATTAGAAATCATTTAATAAAAGTGGGACTTAAATTTCATTAAATAATTTGGATTATTTAATCAAATGAGAAGACTTAGGAGATTTAATTGAATAATTTGCATTATCTTATCAAATAAGATGAAAACTAGTGTGAAGGTGGTAAATTAATTGAATATTACTAATTATCTGATTAATAGGAGAAAATGGTGACTTTAATTAAATAATTGGCATTATTCAATTAAATAGATGAAAATAGGTAAGAAATGAGAGAAATGGTGTTAGTAATCAAAATTGGGTGTGTGATATGATCAAGACATTTTTAGATGTCTATATTTTTTCCCTCTTTGAAGAGAGGTACATGTTACATTGCTTCGAAGAATTGACACTACTTAGGCTAATACTACTTAGATCAATTTTTATTTTTATTTTTGATTTTAAATTTTTTCAGATTCCCCATTGTGCCCTAACAAATGATAGAATGCCGGTTTGTTGCCCCATCGAGAGATCGAGCGGAAAAACTGAATTTTGGGTCGACCTCACGACAAAGCTACATGATAGGTTCAAGTACAAAGAGGATGAATAATAAGTCCTAGGACCCTAATAGAATGACAATGACAAGCTCCAAAGCTTGAAAATGGAGATATAGGGCTTAAATCCTAGGTTTTGCAATGCATATATGTGAATTTGGGTGAATTTGGAGCTCATTTGCATACTTTGCTTTGGTGAAATTAAGAGAGCTTAGAGATATTCCATGAGAGTTCCTCTAGAGCACTTGATAGAATGACACACCTTGTACTTCACCACACTCCATAGACTGAGTCCACAAGTTTCAGTGGCTAGTAGACACAAGACCATCAGTATTTACCCTAAAAAAATTTCCTTTCGTGTACTTACGTGTAGAAAAATGTAGGCTAGATTGGGGAAAACAAAGGCTCCATTGTTTGGGCGATGCTTTTGAAACTTGACATGGTGACTTTACAAAATATATTGATGAATTTGCATTAAGGCATCACTCCTAGGCATAGGCATTGGAGTTTCAAAATACATTCATGCTTTTTCTTTTTTTATGGCACGATTGTATGAAATTTGGTGGCACTTCTACATAATTTCAGAGCCTCGCTTTTGCTGAGCAATGCTGAATTGGCGATGCTTTTGTAAAATAGTCGTGCTTATGCATTTTGGTGATGCTATTGAAAATAGTGCCACTTTTCCTATCTTGACAGAGCAACACCTTTGCAATAAAGGCTCACTATTGCATTACTAGGGTTTTGACTTAGAATTTTTTCAATTTTTAGCAAAATTAATGTCGTGCACATTGTGCATGTAGAGGTCTTCCATCTGCTACTGTCACGAGAGAGGAAACTGTAGATTTTAGAGAAGATAGTTGAGTTGGGTAAGTTTTATGTCATGTTTCTTGGCGTGATTGGATTGTACCATATTTCTTATATGCTAAAGATCTGAACACATTTGGCGATGATGACCACACTTGTTAAGTGATGGCACTTTGAGACCTCGTCATTCCACTTGCCGACAGGAGTGGCCATAGTGACTCTAGAGGACGTCTAGAGGATACTCAAGGTATTGATCCATAATGAGAGGATTGTCTACCATGCAAAACTTGGATTGGAGGCCATGTATAGGGTCAGTGCAAGATCATGGGGGTCTAAATTAAGCCCTTAAGTGGCAATGAAAATTCAAAAAAATAGAGTTAGGCAACTTGACATAAAAAAAATTGAATAGGTTATTAACATGATTTAAAAAATATGTAATAACATAATTTGTAGAAAATTGAATTTATTTTCTAATATACTAGTCCTTTTTTGCGAAAAAGTGAATCTATTTGGTGAAAATTTGAAATTTTAATGTAGTAGTACTAAATTTTCAAGAAAAAAATTAAAAGCAGGTGCATGTCTGATCAACCTAAGGACAAGAAAAAAATATTATTTTTTGAAACTTTCAATATAAGTAGAGGACACATACCGAGATGTGCCACATACTTTTTGTAATTTTTTTGCTAGTAAATAATTAGTTATGATTTTTTTATTACAATTTTTTTAAAAATATTAAAACTTATTTTCCTAACCACCATATCTTGGTCAAAATTTTATGAAATTCAATTTTTTATTTTTTTTATCCTATAGTATGGGAAGCATATGTTGCATCTTTCAGATCTTCAAAAAATGTGAAATAAAAATCCCTTTTTTTGTTTGATTAATTTGCAGCCTGTGAGATTTGCTAACTAGCCTACTAGGAATCTAATGACTGAAGGAAAGAAAAACTAGAAATATGAGGAAGACTAAACTGTATTCCTCTCAAGAATGCAAAGCTATATTCAGCTTGAGAATTAAGAATTACAAAGGAAATTCCTTAGTTATATAGGCCAAGGGGAGAGATAGATGCAACCAGATTATGACAAGTGTTGGCATCTTATGAGGTGTGACAAATCATGTCATTAAGTCTCAACCACCTTATCCCTATGTAAAGTTAAGCTAGTGTGAAGAGGAATTTAGTGGAGAACTAGCTAAGAATGAACTATTTAGATAAAGTACCCCTTTCACACTAACACCCCCCCTTAAGTGCAACTTAGGGAGAAGTATACAATGCAAGATGAAAATATGGGTCTTGGCTACTAGGCCTGATGAGGTACCCATGCACATAATAACCTCTCAAAGATAAAGAAGGAGAAAACCCAGTGGGAAAAAATTCCTTCCCATGAGAGGGTGAATGAAGAAGGTCTAAGTGAGCCCCCCAAAAGAGATTTGCCTCACCCCCAAGAGAGATCAAAGATGAACATACTTGCTCTCAGTGAAGGGTTTGGAGAATATATCTACAACTTGATCTGTTGTAAGATAGTATTGCAAATCAATGATCTACTCTTGAATCATTTCCTAAAGAAAATTCATATGGATCTCGATGTGTTTGGTTCGTTGATGATGGACCGGGTTCTTCAAGATTTGGATGACACTCTAGTTGTCACAATAGATGATTGATGGCTTCTGAAAGGTGATGGAAAGTTTAGTGAGGATATTCTAAAGCCAAATGGCCTCAGTGGTAGCATTGACAACCCACCGATACTTAGCCTCAATTGAAGAAAGAGAAATGACATGTTGCTTCTTGCTCTGCCAACAAATGGGGCTAGAACCATAGTAAAATTTTTAGCTAGATGTGGACTTATGATCATCAATATCACCAGCCTAATCAAAATTTGTGTATCCCAGTAAGTCTGAACTTGTGCCTGCTACATAGTGAATCCTATACTGATGAGTGCCCTAGATGTAGTGCAAGATGCATTTGACAACTTTCCAATGAAGCTCATGTGGTTCTGTCATGAAGTGCAAAACAATGCCAACTGCAAAGGAAATATCGGGACATGTATGAGTCAAGTAGATGAGGCTACCAACAAGTTGATGATACAAAGTAGCATCAACCAGTTGTGTGGAACATTTGGCCTCAAGCTTAACTGCAAACAAAAAGGGAGTCAGTGTAGGCTTACAATTAGCCATATGAAAATGTAGACACGTAAAATATACTGATTGATCTTATACACCTTATCCTGATTTTACTAACACCAGTTCATCCTAAATCATCTCCTTTGCTAATCATTTAATTAAATAACCCTTATTTGATTAAATTCATCACAATCCATATCTCTTAATTAAATAAATCAAATTTATTTGATTAAGTCATTCTCTCCTATTAATTAAATAAATAATTTTATTTAATTAATCCTATAGTCCCTCTTTTAATTAAATAATTCAATTTATTTAATTAATCTCCAAGGTCATTTCCCTTAAATTAAATAAATTAATCTTTATTTGATTTAATCTAACATCACTCCCTTTAGTTAAAAAAATCAAACTTTATTTAACTAAATCTTTTTATTCATTATTCCTCATTTTGATTTATTTAAATCCTAAAATCTAAGTCAAAATGTTAAATCAGCTAAACTCCTCTTAAATTAATCAAATCCCAATTAATCTTAATCTTAATCCATCAAATCCTCTAGCTTTTGCAACTTTCTCATGAAAATCATTTTAATTAATTTATTAAATTTCTATTTTCATTAAAAAAAGGCATCAAAAAGGGAATATTTTTAAATTCAAAAAATCCCTCCAAAAGGGTTTTTACATCCAACAAGGCATTAAAAGCCACTTACATGTCCTTTGCCTTGACCCAAGTGGCAATAACTTCATTTTCTTCTCCCTCAAACTTGTCATTTCCTCCAATTTGAATTTTTGCCTAATTGTATTTAATTGCACAATGACCAAAATGTGCTCCACCTTTGTCCACTCACATGTTGACAAGTGGCTTTATGATATTAGTTGGTGTTTGATCCCACATTCATCCATTTTTCCTCATCCTCCATCTTTCTTTTCTATAAATAGAAGACTCTTTTACTAATTTGTGATACACAAGTTCATCCACAATCATCCACAATCTTATACACAAGTTGACACAAGTTTATGCATTTGCATCCACAATCCATAGCAATTCATTATAGTCAAGAATCACACATCTCCATCATCAAGAGCTTATCAAGGGATTGGGAGAGGGATTCTTTCCACATCAAAGAAGCACCAATCCCCCTAAGGGATGCTAGTTTGATCATTAGAATAGTGTTTCATTGTGCTTTGCTTTCTTTTTTGCTTTGTTTCCATTATTCTTGTGTTTGAATGAATTTCATAGGGAGCATTGTATTTTCCTTGTTTAAAACATGACTAATGCTAATATTTGTCTTTGTTTGAGAAAGATCACAGGTTAGTGCTCACATCTAGTGTCAGATGTAGATGCTAAAATTTGCAAATGATAAAACTTCAACATACATTAGCATGGTTAGTCATCTAAAGAAAAGCAAACATAACATCTCTATGAAATACTCCAACATGTTTCATAATGCAAACAAAACAACAAAAGTACCAAAGAGACTAATTGAGAGCATAAAAAACATGGTGCATACCTATCCCATAGTGGATTGGTGCTACTTTGATATGGAAAGTAGCCCTTTCCCAACCCTTGATAAGCTCTTAGAGGATGGATGTGCGATGAAAAAAATGACAAGAACCTAGCTATGGTGATGAAATGCTATAATAACCTTGATGGAGAATGGATGAACTCAAATGCATAAAGTAGTGGATAGTGCAAAAAGCCTAAGATTGTGGATAATGAGCTTGCATCCGACTTGTCCCTCAATACAATAGAGAAGGCCTCTATTTATAAGGAAGAAGGATGGAAGAATGGAGAATAGGATGAATATGGGATTAACCTTGAACCAATGGCATTGTGCCACTTGTCAACATGCTAATGGAAGGAGGTGGAGCACATTTTGATCAATGTACAAGTTAATGCAATTAGGTGGAAATTTGAAATTTGAAAGTTGGCTTGTGGAGGAAGAGATGGAAGAAGAGTTAATGCCACTTGGCTCAAGAAAAAGGACATGTAAGAGACTTAAATGCCTTGTTGGAGGACAAAGTCCTTTTAGGAGGGAGATTTCAAAATGGAGGAATATTCCAAATAGATGCCTTTTTGAATGAAAATAGAAGAATTTATAAATCAATTAAATTGATTTACTTGCACAAGTTGCAAAATCTAGAGGATTTGATGGATTAGAGTTAGAGTTAATCAAGATTTGATTAACTTAGATGGAAATTAGCTGATTTGACATTTGACTTAGATTTTTGGATTTATTTAAATGAAATGGGAGGAATAATGAACATTAGATTAATTAAATAGAGTTTGATTTATTTAATTAAAAGAAGATTATGATTTAATCAAATAAAGTGATTTATTTAATTAAAAGAGGAACATTAGGATTAATCAAATAAAATGATTTATTTAATTAAAAGAAGATGATGATTTAATCAAATAAAGTGATTTATTTAATTAAAAGAGGAACATTAGGATTAATAAAATAAAATGATTTATTTAATTAAAATAAGATGATGATTTAATCAAATAAAGTTGATTTATTTAATTAAGAGAGGAATTATTATGAATTAATTAAATAAGGATTATTTAATTAAAATGGTTAGTAAAGAAGTGATTAAGGAAGAACTAATGTTAGTAAATTAGGATCAAGAGTGTGATATCAATCAGTATAATTTGAACGTCTACATTTTTCCCCTCTTTGAAGCAATGTGCTTGTTGTGTTGGTTCAAAGAATAATCTTGTCATGATCAAAATTCAAAAAAAATCTAATTTTTTTGGATACCCCAATAGAAAGAAGTATACTGGTACACTGCCCCCTCGAGAGATCAAACAAAAAGTTCGATTTGAGGGTCGATCTCATGACAAAGAGGTTCAAGATGGACATATGGATTGTTATGATGATGATGCAAATGAGATGGTTTATGAGATGCTTATAATAACCAATCTATATTATCCTAAACATCTTAAATGATGATGCAATGCATGTGAAATGGATGATATGATATGCTATGATTATGAGAAGTATGTATGCTAATGGTTTGTGGATGCATGATGGACATGATATTATGTTAGCATGAAAAGAGCATAGAATAAATGAGATGATGAAAAGAGTATCCAACAAGTCCATGATCTGCCAAGACTTTATTAGAGATGACGATGAATGATGATGATGTATTGCTTATCAGGAATTGGGATTTTAAAAGGGCTTACTTACCTTATGTTTGATAACACACATAGGCACGATGCATCAAGGTATAAAGAACCAGGATGGAGTTGTAACTAGTGTGATGGACTTTGACTCGATAATCAGATAGGAGTACTCTTGTTCACACCTAACATATGGAAACCGTACTAGGATGTACGTCAGACATTTCAAACATCTCAAACCAAAACATAGAAAGGCAAAACCTAACAATGTAATAGTCAATAAGTTGTCCAAAACACCCTCCATCCATACCTAGTAAAGCAAGTATTCACCAAGGTTATATTACAAGGATATCCAACAAGCATAGCAAATAAAAAGATAACGATTGTTGCCCCATTCCTTTATCTCTAAATCCCTTCATTTGGACATCATTGAGAGGTCATCGAAATGAGCCCAATAAGATAAATCAAAAGACAAAGATCAAGTAAACAAACAAGCTAATGTTCTCCATATTGCTAGCCAAGACTGAACTACGATGATGCCTGATGTTGATGTCCATTGTAGGAAGGATGCATCCTAGGACATGATGTTATCAGATGATTCATGACAAACTAGATGATAAGCTATTAGTACCAAGAGTTGACCAACTTGTTTACTTACTAACCTAGACTTGAGACCCTAACGGTCGAGTTTTCACTTTGTAACTTGCTAGACTTGCTTTTGACTATTTCACCAAAGGTTGAGGATGATGATGATTTATTATGAGTGATGTTTATTTCGGGTGAAAGCAAGATGGGGATGGATGGATTTTTTCAAATATTTGGATGTTTTTCAAAATGTTTTGAGGTTGTTTTTGGTATTTTCAAGATTTTTTACAAATTTTTTGATTTTCAAAATTTCCAATGTTTTTGTGTTTTCTTAGATTTTATGAATGTTTTGGATTTTGTGTTTTTTGAATATTTTTGGGTTTTTTTATTTTCTAAATGTTTTTTGATTTTCTTGGTTTTTTCTATTTTTTGCCCAATTTTGACATTTTGGATATGGACATGTGTGACGATATTAGTGCTCTGTTTTGGATTTTGTTGAAAACCAAGCTAAGGTTGATTGATCTGATCGATGGAATGATGATGATAAGATTATTGACGATACACAACAATGCAAGGATAGTGTAAAGCAACATGAGGATTAGGATGGATATCCTAAGATGATGAGGGATTGATGATGATAACATTGTCGAGGATACACAACAATGTAAAGATAGTGTTAAGCAACACAAAGATTGGGAAGGATATCCCGAGATGATGGATTGATTGGATTTGATTGATCAAGATTTTGAAGCTTGATTTGGAAAAAAATTTGGTTTTGGATGATTTGATATGACATTGAAGTACCAATTAGATACAACTGATATTGATTGTTTGGATTGACATTCGATGAAAGATAAATCTTGATAAGGAACATCTTCTTGTCAAAATATGCCATAGGCTAGTGTTTGGATTGTTTGCTTACAAGTTCTTTGACTGATTTGATTTCACATTTTCCAATGTTTGGATCACCACATAAGTTGGAGGATATAGATCAAGATTTATTCTCGAAGCAAGATGTAAATATCTACCCCGAGTGTCTAGAAATGTATGGAATGTGATGGATGGATGCTTGGATAGGTGTGTGGATGGATGGATGTGGTAAGCACACAAAGAATGTCAAGGATTATCTTGTGATAATATAAGGTGTTCAAACAGAGGATTCTCATTTGGATAGTGCTTCATGGCTCAAATAATGCTAGGTAGGATAGGATCAATAAAAATGACTCATGTCAAGATGTCTACCATAAGAAAGTGTAAAGTGTGCACCAAACTTTTTCAAGATCAAGATAACTTGGACTATGGATGTAGAATGGATTGGATAAATGGTTCATGGATGAATGAATTTATTATGGATGAGATGGATGGAATGTTGGAATTTATTATGGATAAGATAAGATGCTTCCACCTGAAGTGGCGCACGTAGATGCTCAATTCTACATATGACACCTATTTTCTAGGTTTTCATCATGGTACCTATCCAAAGAGCCACTGAAGTGGCTTTCACTAGAGGAAAATTTTTCTCTTTACTTTTTTCAATCCTTGTCCTGATTTTTTTGGATTTTCATTTTTTTTTAAATTTTTTTGTATTTTTTTGTGAAATATTTTCAAGCTCATGTTGAACCACCTTATGGTGTCGATGTAGATGCTTATGTCATGATGTTCCATCGGTAGCCTGCTTGAAGAAGTTTCTTTTCTAAGATACGTGCACTTGAATGCAACTTTTGAGATTCCTGATATGCTTTGCTGATACCAGAGTCAACTCTGTCTTTATCCACACATTGCGATAAAGTTCCTTCTAAATCCTTATGATGAAGGGTGGCTACCAATACATGGTTAATGTGAGAATTAGATATCATGCATGGAGGTGTGGATGGAGTGTGTTTAGGAGTAAAAGATGGATTGGTTGATAGTTTGGAACCTTTGACTCTCCAAACTTGGGAAGATGAGCAATGATGGGTGGATACAAAAGTGTGCGTGGAATTAGGACCAGCTGCTTGATATACTTTGTATATTGCTTGATAAGCCTACTTTTGCTTTTGTGGACATCTTTGATGGATACTTTTCCATTTTTTATTTTTCCCCATAGGGCGGGTGCATGAAGTTGGTCGCATTTTTGTGGCCAAATGGAAAAAGTTTTTAAAAATAGATAACGCAAGCGCATTTAACGCGCTCACGTTATGTGGTTTTAAAAGCAAAAAAAAAAAGTGAAAAGTGTATCATTTTCTATTTATTGTTTCTCAGCTCTGCTTGTGGCTTAAAACCCTCACTTTTGCACTCGCGTTCTAGGAGGAAGGATTTCTACAAATTTCATCAACAACAATTGGATTTTCTTTGCAAATATGGGGCCATGACGACGAAGAGGTGCGGGAGGTAAGTATTGTTTGCTATTTTTTTTTAATTTCTTAGTTTGAAATTGATTTTGTTTGTTTTAGTTTAGATTTGATTATTTTTTTTTTAATTTGTAGGAAATCCTGCAAATCCTCAACGAGAAGAGGAGGAAAATCCTCAACAGCAAAATCCTAAACAAAATCCTCAACAAAATCAACCTCAACAATAAAATCAACCTCCCCCACCAATCACTCAATACCCTCCTGGCACTCAAGAAAATTTGAGAAGTGAAATTGAGAACAATAGAAAAAAACTTGAGGATCTTATCAGTAGGTTGAGTGATCCAAATGCTTTAACCATAGAAAGAATGCTTCTAGCAAATTCATTGAAAGAGATGTTAAAAAATGTAGATGCAATTACCCAACAAATATCTGGATGGCAAGATAGGAGGCAGACAGCCAGGGCATATCATGCAGAAAAATTATCATATAAAAAAGTAAAAGATTTAAAATTTACTAAAGGTGATTTGTGCTCTCTATTCACTGACCCTAAAACAAATAAAAATATTACCCTCAATGCAAAGAGGTTTCCTATTCATTGGTGCCACCGCCAAGAGATTAGGAACCATTTTTATGATAGATGGTATTTGGTCTTTGATTACCCACCATGCAATAATTGTGAAGTCCCCTAATATTTTCTTAGGAAACTATATAGTGAGTTTGTATTGAACCAAATCCCAAATTATTTTGATATGAGGGAGTTCTAGGGGAGAGGTGAGGGGTTAGCTTAGGATAGGCCTAGTGCACAGCCGGATCCTGCGTGGAAAGGGAGACGACCTCTCGCTAGGCCGCCTCATGAGCACATTGTGATGTTTGTCATTGCGAAGGAGAGTGTCGACGTAGAGACATTGCAAGCGATCACAATTTTGACCCGGAGTGTCATTCATCACACTAGTCCTATTGTACAGTGCCATCTAGGGGAGTCTTCAGGTGGTGGCCTTCGAACCCATGTGTGTCAATCTTGTGGGGCGACTTGTTCGTATGACCCTACTGACACTCAGGAGGGTGCTACGCAGGATCCATATGCTACTACGCAGCCTGATCCATATGCATCTATGAGGATGGAGAGGACAACTAACATTTTGCATGATGCATATGGAAGATTAACTAATTTAGTTTTATTATTTTAATAAAATTGTAGGGTCATAGTGTTGAGACTGGATACACCAGTGCTCCCCCTACTTATTTTTGCAGTACACCTATCAGTGGGGTATGTAACTAGTAAACAATTATAAATTTATTACATGTTAATAGCATTGTTTTACGAATGGTAT
>VDFB02304083.1:0-13531 GCA_007258455.2 Sequoia sempervirens | reverse complement strand
GATTTTCATTTTTTTTTAAATTTTTTTGTATTTTTTTGTGAAATATTTTCAAGCTCATGTTGAACCACCTTATGGTGTCGATGTAGATGCTTATGTCATGATGTTCCATCGGTAGCCTGCTTGAAGAAGTTTCTTTTCTAAGATACGTGCACTTGAATGCAACTTTTGAGATTCCTGATATGCTTTGCTGATACCAGAGTCAACTCTGTCTTTATCCACACATTGCGATAAAGTTCCTTCTAAATCCTTATGATGAAGGGTGGCTACCAATACATGGTTAATGTGAGAATTAGATATCATGCATGGAGGTGTGGATGGAGTGTGTTTAGGAGTAAAAGATGGATTGGTTGATAGTTTGGAACCTTTGACTCTCCAAACTTGGGAAGATGAGCAATGATGGGTGGATACAAAAGTGTGCGTGGAATTAGGACCAGCTGCTTGATATACTTTGTATATTGCTTGATAAGCCTACTTTTGCTTTTGTGGACATCTTTGATGGATACTTTTCCATTTTTTATTTTTCCCCATAGGGCGGGTGCATGAAGTTGGTCGCATTTTTGTGGCCAAATGGAAAAAGTTTTTAAAAATAGATAACGCAAGCGCATTTAACGCGCTCACGTTATGTGGTTTTAAAAGCAAAAAAAAAAAGTGAAAAGTGTATCATTTTCTATTTATTGTTTCTCAGCTCTGCTTGTGGCTTAAAACCCTCACTTTTGCACTCGCGTTCTAGGAGGAAGGATTTCTACAAATTTCATCAACAACAATTGGATTTTCTTTGCAAATATGGGGCCATGACGACGAAGAGGTGCGGGAGGTAAGTATTGTTTGCTATTTTTTTTTAATTTCTTAGTTTGAAATTGATTTTGTTTGTTTTAGTTTAGATTTGATTATTTTTTTTTTAATTTGTAGGAAATCCTGCAAATCCTCAACGAGAAGAGGAGGAAAATCCTCAACAGCAAAATCCTAAACAAAATCCTCAACAAAATCAACCTCAACAATAAAATCAACCTCCCCCACCAATCACTCAATACCCTCCTGGCACTCAAGAAAATTTGAGAAGTGAAATTGAGAACAATAGAAAAAAACTTGAGGATCTTATCAGTAGGTTGAGTGATCCAAATGCTTTAACCATAGAAAGAATGCTTCTAGCAAATTCATTGAAAGAGATGTTAAAAAATGTAGATGCAATTACCCAACAAATATCTGGATGGCAAGATAGGAGGCAGACAGCCAGGGCATATCATGCAGAAAAATTATCATATAAAAAAGTAAAAGATTTAAAATTTACTAAAGGTGATTTGTGCTCTCTATTCACTGACCCTAAAACAAATAAAAATATTACCCTCAATGCAAAGAGGTTTCCTATTCATTGGTGCCACCGCCAAGAGATTAGGAACCATTTTTATGATAGATGGTATTTGGTCTTTGATTACCCACCATGCAATAATTGTGAAGTCCCCTAATATTTTCTTAGGAAACTATATAGTGAGTTTGTATTGAACCAAATCCCAAATTATTTTGATATGAGGGAGTTCTAGGGGAGAGGTGAGGGGTTAGCTTAGGATAGGCCTAGTGCACAGCCGGATCCTGCGTGGAAAGGGAGACGACCTCTCGCTAGGCCGCCTCATGAGCACATTGTGATGTTTGTCATTGCGAAGGAGAGTGTCGACGTAGAGACATTGCAAGCGATCACAATTTTGACCCGGAGTGTCATTCATCACACTAGTCCTATTGTACAGTGCCATCTAGGGGAGTCTTCAGGTGGTGGCCTTCGAACCCATGTGTGTCAATCTTGTGGGGCGACTTGTTCGTATGACCCTACTGACACTCAGGAGGGTGCTACGCAGGATCCATATGCTACTACGCAGCCTGATCCATATGCATCTATGAGGATGGAGAGGACAACTAACATTTTGCATGATGCATATGGAAGATTAACTAATTTAGTTTTATTATTTTAATAAAATTGTAGGGTCATAGTGTTGAGACTGGATACACCAGTGCTCCCCCTACTTATTTTTGCAGTACACCTATCAGTGGGGTATGTAACTAGTAAACAATTATAAATTTATTACATGTTAATAGCATTGTTTTACGAATGGTATTTTAATATGTGATTTTGGATGTTGAACAGGGTATTGTTGGAGGTTTCAAGGAAACACCTCTAAGTGCCAGTAGATTTGATCAAACATTCACGGAGGTAATATAGAATTTAAAGAGAACTTAAGTAATGAATTATAAGTTTAATAGATTTGTGTAGTTTATATTCATATTGTTGACCTTACGTTGCATTACACAGATCATTCAAAATCAAAGCATTGTTACTTAAAATTCGATAACTAATAATCAGAATATATAGTTTAATACTTGGCCTCTCAAAATTTGTTCATTAGATCTCATACATTATAAGTCATCACGTGGATCGCTATTGTAACTTTTTTGTGATTGAATAATTTGTTGTTTTATTTTCAGATGTTGGTGACAAAAACACCGCCAAATGTTACGAGGGCAATGGATATTGGTGTTTCCTCCGTTATACAATCCTCGATGAACGATAGAGGTATGGGAGGCAAATTACTAAATTTCAATTGTCGTTATTACTCGTTGAACTGGATTCTAGTGAAACCATTATTGATTTCTTGGTTTAATTTCTATTTGGATGGTTTATCTGAGGGGCTTGAGCATGCCTCAACATCATCGTGCAAATATTTCCATCGAGAGTGATCATGGGATGGCCGTGAAAGTGATTATTTTGTTAAATATATCCAATTTTTACAGTAATTTCTATATATTAATGTCTTTACTTCTTATTGTAACAGTTAATTCACTAGGAGCTAAACCCTAGGAGGAGCAGTACGAGCACTCCTCGAGCACAGCAGAAATGGTTGACAGAGTTATCACCATCGGATAACCAAGCAAAGGGAAAGAAAATTGTATTTAAACGAGGCATGGAAATGAATTTTGAATGCAGACCCTTTGTTGTATGCCTACATGGAAATTTTGTACATATTTTGTATTGGATATATTTGATGCCTATATGGCATTCTTGTAAGCTATATGGCTATTTTGTAACTATATTTTATACTTATATCGCGACATATATTGATGTATGCGTACATGGCTATTTGCTTTTAATACAAATCTTTTTTATCGATGGTGTCCATATTTGCATTATAAATTCATGGTTCAATAGATATGAGTTACGTGTATTCAAGTGTATACTTTACAACTTACGCACATATACTTTTTGAATTACATGTGAACATCGAAAAGTGTGAAAATTTATGTGTGTGGAAGTCAAACGTAAGCCAATTTTGCAATTCTCAATTCTTGCATACTCAATCTTATGGACTTATTCCTTCCTAGCACATATTGTTAATATTTCTCATTTGGTGCAAAAGATAGATTCCTCATTTTTGAACCACTCATAGAAAAGAGATTCACAATAAGACTTTAGCATTGGAACACTACTCCATACTTCTCTTGTCTAGACCATAAAGGATTGAAAATTCTTAATTTGATGCAATGATAGTCTTAAGATGATAATTTTTATAACGATGCCTATTTTGAAACTTCGCATCTAATACTGCATCAACAAGAACTTAAGAACTGTTGCATAAGAGTGTTAGGTTTGATAGGCCTTCTCTTCCCTAAGGGAGGAGAGCCTGCATCTTAAATTTTGAACAAAATTTTAAGAAGAAAATATTTTACCTAAAAGCTTCAAACCTAGATGACATATTTGGCTAATTCTATCTTGAAAATTATCAATGCGTTCAAACTCTAAAGGAGATTCTCCCTGAAAATCAAACTTTACCCTTTTTCCCAAGGAGAGAAATTACAACAAGTTGCATGATTTATCTTATTTCTTTCTCACAGTTCCTGGTCAATCATTCATGCTTAGGATAGTTCCGTTCCAAGGCAAGGACACCCAAAAAATCACTGAGATTCTTCTACGATCTGCAAGAAAAAGGTTTTGGCTCTTTGACAATGTAAATAATTATGTAACATTGTTTTCTTGTTTTCCTTCCACACAGAAAAATGTTCACACTTTTTAGATTGATCAATGATCAATAATGGTTGATTGTAAACACTTGAAATTTTTATGTTTGAACTTTAATTTATAATTTTGTATCATGACATTAATTATCACTAATATTTTAATATTTGACTATAAGTAGTGAATTGTATTTTGCTATGTTATTTGACTATTAATATGGTGGTGTGTCCCAGACGAAATTATAAAATATGTATATATTTCTTATTTTTATGTTTTTAATACGGACAACGAACCCATTTAAAAAAATTTTCCGGGCCAGTAGTCGGGTTAATAGAACTGAGCAGAACCCAAAAGCGAACCGGTAACTTAGTAAAATAGATTTTTTGGTTTATATTCATAGCGTTGATTACATTGCATTGCACATCTTTCAAACTCAAAGCATTTCTTCACATTTCCATAACTGGCAACTAGATGCGATGGTGATAAAATTTCAATTACAATATAGTTTTTACAAACTCAACCTAAGCAGTTATGCAATTACTTCACATTGCATAACTAATAACTAGGAGCAGCTCCCAATTGCATTTGCTTGTCATGGCATTCTATGAGATCACATTTCTTTGAGGCATTTTTCCAAGCAGTTCAACTTTGCCTTGTCTATACTACCACATTTTTTTGATACATTTCTACCAAAGCATTTTGTCAAATAGTTCCAAGTCTTTGCCTTGTTGCTATGGCTGAAAGCCTAAAAATACTTTCGGACAAGCTATGGATGTTTGGAAAAAATCTATCAAAAGCATAATAGTAAGCAATATCATGAGGCCAAGGCAGTAGACTCTTTGAAAAAAATTCCTCCAAATAAATGAGGTCTCATGACCTGATGGAATGCCATGACAATCAAAAGCATTTGATTGTCATGGAATTCCACATCACCATGAACCTCATTTCTTTGAACATTTTTTTCAAAGAGTTCAACTACTGCTGTCTATCTTCTTACGACCCTTCATACATGTCTATTAAAGCATTTTATCAAACAGTTCATTGCCTTGCTGCTATGGCTAAAAGCCTAAAATAGGTGCTTTCGAACAAGCTACGGATGCTTAGAAAAAATCTATCATAGCATAATAGTAAGCAATAACATAGACAAGGGAATGAACTATTTGAAAAAAATGCCTCAAAGAAATGTGGTCTCATGGTGGTGGAATTCCATTACAAGAAAATTGTTTTGGATTGTCATGGCATTCCATCACCATGAGACCACATTTCTTTGAGGCATTTTTTCAAATAGTTTGTTGCCTTGTCTATGCAACTACATTTATCATACATGTTTACCAAAGCATTTTATCAAATAGTTCACTTCCTTGTTGTTATGGCTAAAAGCCTAAAATAGGTGCTTCCAAACAAGCTATGGATGCTTGGAAAAAATCTATCAAAGCATACAAATAAGCAATAGCATATAAAAGGCAGCAAACTGTTTGAAAAAAATCTTCAAAGAAATGTGGTCTCAATGGTGATGGAATGCCATGACAATCCATACCAATTTGCTTGTCATGGCATTCATCATGCCATTCCATCACCATGAAACCACATTTCTTTGAGGAATTTTTTCAAAGAGTTCACTACCTTGTCTATGCTAACACATTTTTCATACATGTCTATCAAAGCATTTTATCAAACAGTTCATTGCCTTGCTGCAATGGCTAAAAGCCTAAAATAGGTGCTTTCGAACAAGCTATGGATGGTTGGAAAAAATATATCAAAGCATAATAGTAAGCAACAAGCTATGGTCTCATGGTTTTTTTTCACGCAAAAATCAATGTGATTTTATTCACATTTTTTTCACGTGAAAATCAGTGTGAACCAGATTTTGTATTATGGAGCTATATTAAGTTGCCACTCTGGAGACCAATGTAGCAATGATACAAAATAATGTTTGAGACTACAAGAAGGCATCAAAATGGTTAGTGTACTAAACAAATTCTTATGATTTACGAATAATGTTGATAACTCTACTCAGTTGGCTTCTTTTTTCAAAATCATACAAATTGAACCCTAGCATCAATAGACTTTGTATATCAAGCTACCACAATTCAAGTTACATTAGGCCCATATCACTGAGACACAGCCTGAACAATATGAGGAATGGCCTATTTCAGTATACTACACTCAAACCCTTAAGGGATCAATCCGGTTGAACGTAGCTCAGAGCGATTCCATGTGTTTGGGTGCGAAAGAGGACCATGCCTAGCGTAAAAATTTCTACTTGGACGCATTGGAACAGTCCGTTTGGTCACACAAATTGCAGAACAAAAATTGCACCACCTTACAACTTTCCACTGCTTGCATTTGACACTTTTTATATCAACTAAAAACTGGACACCATAGGAAAACTAGTCCGAGATAAAAAAACCGAGAGAGGTTATTGTAGAGGGTCCCAACACTATCCCATAGGATTAAATGAGAAGTTTCTAAGCATCACGGTATCTGAGTAACCTCATGTTGAAGTTTGCAGCCATTTTTCCCTTTGAACCCTTAAGAGATCGATCCGGTTGAACATAGCTCAGAGCGATTCCGCATGTTTGGGAGTGAAAGAGGACCATTCCTAATGTAAAAATTCCTATTCGGAAGCGTTGGAATAGTCTGTTTGGTCACACGAGTTGCAGAATGAAAGTTGCACCACTTTGTAACTTTCCACTATTTGCATTTGACACTTTTTCCATCAACTGAAAACTGGACACCACAGGAAAACCACTCCAAGATAACGAAAACTGAGAGAGGTTATTGTAGAGGGTCTTAAAATGATCTCATAGGATTAGAAGAGAAGTTTCTAAGCATCACGGTATCCGAGTAACCTCATGCTAAAGTTTGCAGCCATTTTTCCCTTTGGACCCTTAAGGGATCGATCTGGTTGAACATAGCTCAAAGGGATTCCGCATGTTTGGGTGCAAAAGAGGACTATGCCTAGCATAAAAATTCCTATTTAGATGTGTTGGAACAATCTGTTTGGTCACACGAGTTGCAAAACAAAATTTGCACCACTTTACAACTTTCCACTGCTTCCATTTGACACTTTTTTCATCAACTAAAAACTGGACACTACGGGAAAACCATTTCGAGATAATGAAAACCGAGAGAGGTTATTATAGAGGGGCCCAACATAATCCCATAGGATTAGATGAGAAGTTTCTAAGCATCACGGTGTCTGAGTAAACTCATGTTGAAGTTTGCAGCTATTTTTCCCTTTGGACCCTTAAGGAATTGATATGGTTGAACGTAGCTCAGAGCGATTCCGCATGTTTGGGTACGAAAGAGGACCATGCCTAGCGTAAACATGCCTATTCAGATGCTTTGGAATAGTCTATTTGGTCACATGAGTTGCAAAATGAAAGTTGCACCACTTTGCAACTTTCCATTACTTCCATTTGACACTTTTTCCATCAACTGAAAACTGGACACTACGGGAAAACTACTCTGAGATAACAAAAAATGAGAGAGGTTATTGTAGAGGGGCCCAACATGATCCCATAGGATTAGACGATAAGTTTCTAATCATCACAGTGTCCGAGTAACCTCATGCTGAAATTTGTAGCCATTTTGCCCTTTAGACCCTTAAGGAATCGATCCAGTTGAACGTAGCTCAGAGTGATTCTACGTGTTTAGGTGTGAAAGAGGACCATGACTAGTGTAAACATGCATATTTGGATGCATTGGAATAGTCTATTTGGTCTCACGAGTTGCAGAACAAAAATTGCACCACCTTGCGACTTTCCACTGCTTGCATTTAACACTTTTTCCATCAACTGAAAACTGGACACCACGGGAAAACCACTCTGAGATAATGAAAATCGAGAGAGGTTATTGTAGAGGGGCCCAACATGATCCCATAGAATCAGACAAAAAAATTTTAAGCATCACGGTGTTCGAGTAACCTCATGCTGAAGTTTGTAGCCATTTTTCCCTTTGGACCCTTAAAAGATCGATCCGATGGAACGTAGCTCGGAGCGATTCCGCGTGTTTGGGTGCAAAAGAGGACCTTTCCTAGCGTAAAAATGTCTATTCAGATATGTTGGAATAGTTTGTTTGGTCACATGAGTTGGAGAACGAAAGTTGCACGACTTTGGAACTTTCCATTGCTTGCATTTGACACTTTTTCCATCAACAGAAAACTAGACACCATGAGAAAACCACTCTGAGATAACGAAAACCGAGAGAGGTTATTATAGAGGGTCCCAACGCGATCCCATAGGATCAGATGATAAGTTTCTAAGTGTCACAGTGTCTGAGTAACCTCATGCTGAAGTTTGCAGCCATTTTTCCTTTTGGACCCTTAAGGGATCGATCCGGTTGAATGTAGCTTGAAGCGATTCCGCGTGTGTGGGAAATTTTTGAAACCTGGTGGAATGGTGGATTTAGGGGTTCTCTTCATGTTGCAATTTGTTTTAGAGTGAAATATGGAGGTTTTCAAAAGTTATCTGATGCCCTAGGTTAGTTTTTCCCTTGTAAATGTATGAAAATGGTCTTTAGAATGCACTTTGCATAATTTTCTAATAAGTTACTACAGTGTTGGGAGTCAAGAAAATTGAGTTCTAGTGATGCCCTAGGTCGGGTATGTGAGTTTTCCTAGAGAAAATGAAGGCTATAGGTTGTGTATTGGTGAATTTGTGAAGGGACTGAGTGTAGAAAGGTTTGGAGGGTCTGTGCAGACCTGGGCAAAGATGTTTTGAACTTTGGTTTGAGTTTTTGTGGCCAGTAGAGTGGAGTTACAGAGAAACCCTAGGTTTTAGGGTGAAATAGGAGGGTTTGCTGGAGCAGCACCTTAGAAGACCTGTACGGAAGAATTGATCAGAGAATCTATGGTTTTGTAACACAATTTGAGACTGTCTAAGAGATCTTGTGGTGGCAAGAAGTTTAAAGAGTACTTTGTGTGTAAAATTGGGCTAATTCTAGTAGCCTTTGAGCAGGGTGACTTGAAGTTTCTTTGTGTTGTTGCATAAGAATCTCATGTGTAAGCTTGGTTCAGTGTTTTTGATGATGTATGGATGCTATTTGGATGCTGAGTTGGTATTCTTACAACCTTCTCTAAAGGATAGGTCTATTTGTTGTTATTGGTGAATTGGGAAGCCATAGTGTTGATTTGATGAAAGTTGTGTTGGAAACTTGAATCTAAGTTGGAACTTGATTCCTTGAGCCTGATTATGTGTTCCTCCACCTTGATATTGCATCATAGGGGTGTTGGGGTGTGCCTTGAAAAGTTGAAAGCTTCCTTATGTAGGCCTAGTTAAGCCTTGTTTATGGCTTGTAAATCAATCTTTTGATACGTTTGTTTTGGGTGTTTGATATTGTGCTTTTGGGAACTTGTGGAGGATGGTATTAGGAGTATAAAACCATGTTTCATTGACTGGTTAATGCCTTTAATCATTTTTTATTTTGACTGTCCTAGTCGGTGAATGTTGCAAAGTTGCATGGGCTTGTGTAGAAGCCATGGAAGAGTGGATGTTTTTGGGTGCAAGGTCTATTTGTTTGGTCATGTTGTGTTGTGTGAAGAGTGTTTACATCATCCCCAAGTCCTATTGAGATGTCTGGTTGTATGAGTCAAGTTGAGTGGTCAAGTTGCATTGTTGAGAGGAATAGTGAAGTTGGTGTGTGCATATAGAGTATTTGAGAGAAGCTTTTGAAAAGGAAGTTGCTTCCCCTGCCACTCTGCATCATAGTGGTATCAAAGCTTCAAGGAGTAGATTTTTTTTCATTTTTCAGGTTGTGAAGAGCAAGGAAGAAGTGAAGAGTTTGGTATTCAAAGATTCCTCCAAAGAACAAAGATATGGCTAAAGAGATGAAGGAGATGAAGGACAAACATGCTAGAGAAATCAGAGAGTTGGAGGAAAGAATCATAGCCTTGGAGACAAAAAAAAGAAGGGATGTGGAAGAGAGTGAATCAGATGAAGAAGAAGATGATGAGTTTGAAGACATGGAAGAAGAACTTGATCCAGAAGACCAAAGGATTGCAAAGTTGGTAAGGGCAGTTAGAGATGACAAGCCTAAGGTAAAAATTGATGTTCCTAAATATGGTGGAAGTTTAAATGATGAAGAACTACTTGAATGGATTGCTGCATTAGATAATCATTTTGAATGTGATGAGGTTCCTAAGGAGCAAAGAGTAAGGATTGCAAAGACAAAGTTGCAAGGCCATGCTTTGGTATGGTGGGACTACTTTCAATTTGAGAGGAGGAAGCAAGGCAAGTCTAAAATCACCTCATGGGACAAGATGATATCAAAACTCAAAGGTAAATTCTTACCCAAGGATCATTAAGTTCAAATGTTTAAGAAATTGCAAAGCTTAAGATAGAAAGAAATGGATATTAAGTCTTATACTGGGGAGTTTTATAAATTAAGTTTAAGGTCTGGTCATCATGAGAATGAAGATGAAAAAGTTGCAAGATATATTGGTGGTTTGAGGTTAAACATACAAGATGAATTGGTTTTGGCTAACCCTAGGAGTGTAGAGGATTGTTATCAAATGGAAATCATAGTGGAGGAGAAGCTTAAGAGGAGACAAGAGAAATCAGTGAGAGGAAGAGGTGGTCTGGTGCAGGAGCACCTTGACTCTGAAAACAAATTTGTAAAGATTTGAGTTTTCAAAATATGAAGGCATTGTAAAGGCCATTCTAAGTCATTGAAAGGTCTTTAGGAAGTAAATAGAGTCAAAATACAAAAAAATGTCATTTTTGTCCCTAGGTGATAAGGTTTCCAAAATTGTTCATTTGTTGTCAAAATTGTGAAAAGGAAAAAATCAGAAAAAAGAACACAAAAATTAGAATGTGAAGAGACAAAGTGGGAGAGGAAAGATTTTGGTCAATTGGAAACTGAAAAGGAACTTTCATAACTATTTTAAAAGCTATAAAAAGCATGAAAAGGCGTGGAAAAAATAGAAGTTGAGTCTTTGTAATCAAATTTTGAAATAAAATCCCCTATTTCTGAGTTTGCAGCACTTTCTCCATGGCTTTTATCTTATATTGGTAATTTAGGAACTTCAAAAGTTTAAATCCTTGTGTGATCTCATTGTAGGTAGAGTTAGTTTCATTCACAAAGAATTTGGAAGGTTAGTTTTGAGAAATAAAAGAAGGAAAAGTAGTTTTTTGTGTCCCGGGCAGTGATCCTCACTCTGTGATTTTGAGAGTCTTATAAGGAAAATATTCTCCATCCCACCATTATAGGCTAGTATAATGGTGGGATGGATGGTTTTTTATGTTTATTTAACATTTTTTTGAGTGGAAAGTGTGTCAAAAAGTAACAGGGAAGGCGTGGATATGAAGATAGTTGTTGCTCCAAGAGGAAAATCTGAGTTTTCCATATGAAAGATGGTGCCTACAAGTTGGAACGGTTGGAATAGAATTTTTTTTTATATGGATAAGGGTTATTATGTTTAGGAAGACTTATTTATAGGTGTTTGCAATAGTGGCAGGTGATTTGGAGGTTTGTAGATGATATTTCTTAAAAACCCTCACTTGCTTGTGCTTTAAAAGCCTATAAACAAGGGTTTACTATTTAATTATATTGTTGGGAATTTCTTACCTTGAAGATTGATGATTTGTGAGTTTTTCCACCTGTATAAATACTTTTTATGGTTGGTAAGTGATTTGGAGTTGTTTTAAAGGTGTCTCCTTTGTTAAATTGGCCTATTTGGGGCTCTTTAGTAACAAAGAAGTCAGGACAGCAGGCGTACCTAAAAATTGTACCTAAAAATGAGATATGTTTTTAATGATCAAAATGGGTACTCAAAAATGTATTTATCCTATAGATATTCATTATGGTTTGCAAGTTACACCCGATTTGGTGTTTTGGCAAATTTTGGCCTTTTGAATGCAAGAAACTGAGATTCTGTGTAGACAGTGATTTGAGTGTTTGGTTTGGGTTTGTAACTATCTAAATGATGATGAAAAATGTGACTCAAGGTCTGGAAGAAGTCTTGAAGCAAGGTTTGTCATTTTAATGTCTTGAACAATGTGGAATCATGGTGTTTTGAGTAAGCAAAATGGTGTTTTGACTGCTAAAAGTAAGGAATCTGATAAAAACAACATTTGTGAATATGATCTTGGTATTGTTTCAATTAGAATGATGATGATTATAGTGTCATGGAAGTCTGATAACAGGTTTGAAGGGAGAAGTGAATGAGTGGTGGTCTTTTTTCCTTGATTGAATCAAGTTAAATGGATGGTAATAGTGAAAGTTGTAGTGATTCAGAATTTCTAATAGTGTTATGATGAATTTGATGAAAGTGTGGATTACTGATTTGAAAAATTGATGATTGGTAGCCTTGTAGTCCAAAGTGAATTTGATGGATTTAGTTGAGTTGATAAGTGAAATTGGTGAAATGAATAGTGAATTTTGAAGAATTTGTCAATTGATCTTCTCCAAGATGAGTTTGGGACAGAAGTTCCCTATGTTTGTGTTGTTTAGCAATTGATATTGCATCAAATTGGTATCATAGCTGGTTTTGCAATCTGATATTGCATCATGGTCCTAATGCAAGAGGAAGAGGAATGATTTCTACATCAAAGCAGCCAAATGAAGATCAAGAAGGAGCAAACAAAGGTAAAGATCACAATGTTGATTCTAGAGGTGGTTTTGGTTTTAGAGGTAGAGGAAGGTATAGTGCTAGTAGAGGTACTAATGATTTTGTAGGAAGGTGCTACACATGCAATGAGTTCGGCCATCCTTCATGGAAATGTCCTAAGAGGGTTGGTAGTTCATCAAGTGGAGACAAGAAGATTGATAGGAGAGCACAATTGGTTCAAGAGGAGTGTGAAAGCCATTATTCTGCAAGTAAGAAGGTAGATCCTAAAGTAGGGGAAATGTTGATGGTGAGAAAGACAATCTTGAAAAGCAAAAGAGGAAGCACCTTTGCAAAGGAAAAGTATCTTCAACACTAATTGTAAGTGCAAGGACAAGGTATGTAGAGTGGTCATTGATTCTGGCTCAACTGAAAATATGGTGTCAATGTGAAATGGTAAACAAGTTAGGCTTGAAAAGAATTTCTCATGAATGTCCTTATAAAATTTCATGGTTAAATGATGACCAATCTTTATTGGTGAATGAAAAGGTCGTTGTAGACTTTCAAATTGGTGTTTATCATGATAGTGTTGTTTTTTATGTACTTCCTTCCAATGGATTGTTGTCATCTCCTATTAGGAAGACCTTGGAAATATGACAAGAGGGCATTGTATGATGGTAGGGAAAATACCTACACCATAGTCAAAGATGGTTATTCTTTTGTTTTAACTCCTCTTGTAGAAGATATCAAAGGTAAAGAATAGGTAATAATGTGGTAGGAAGAAACCTATAAATGTAATGAAGGAGATTTTTTTTTTTGATGTTGTTACCTATCCTAGGACTGATAATGTAGGGGAAGTAGGTGTGACTGTAAACACAGGGGTGAAAAGTGCTTTGACAAGGAATTTGCATGAAAGTATTGTTGTAGGGACCATTGAATGTCTTGTAGTTAAGAGTAAAGTTAAGAGTAAGGAATAGGTTTCAAAT
>VDFB02304082.1:0-25417 GCA_007258455.2 Sequoia sempervirens | reverse complement strand
TCAAAGCTCCTTTGTTCACCAATTGATCATTTTCCTTGGATAAAATATCAACCTTATACACTAGAATGACACAAAGTGTATCAATAATTGAAGAAATTTTACTTCTACCCTTTCCTCTTTTTTGATACCCTAAACAATTGCACACCCAATTTCATTTTTCTCATATCTAATCATTTAACCTTGCTAGAGTTTTCGTTGTAATGTCCCATTTTTCATGAGCAATGGAGTTTAGAGGAATTAGCCTATTCCTGATCCTCATAGGCTAATGGCGCGCGTTAAGAGGGTCGTTTGGTAGATACCTAGTTGATTGGTTGGCTCATTTTGCTACATCATGAAGGTTTTCCTAGTATCATCATGGATATTTCTATTTATGGAAACCTTTATATTATATTATAATGTTATGTTGCACTTTATTAGTGAGATTATATTTTATATTATTAAAATATTAAAATAATATTATAATATTCCTTCTAGAAGGTGACTTGGGAAAGTTCTAGAAGGAGGCCGACCTCTTGAGGAAAAAGTATAAATAGACATTATGGGCTTCATTCTTAGCATCTAGATTTGATGTTGTTGTTGTTTCATCTTATGGAGCCTAGGGTTTCTGCTGATTGCTTCTTATCATAGGAAACGAAAACTTCCTATTGATAGCAATTTTGAGGATGTAAAATATCACCTGAATTATTGCAGCTGACGGAGAGGTTACTTCAGACTTCTCATTTGCACTTCATTGTAAAAACTTTGTGGCTTTTGGCCAAGTTTTGTATGGTTTGATTTGAATAAATTGCTGGAGACATTTTGGCAATCAAAGTCTTCATCTTTTGGCTATACTAGGGCTTGACTTGCAGCATTAATCATTTCCAGTCATTTCTGATTTATTATTGTAGTCACCATTAGTCTGCATCAAGAGCCACGATTTTGCATGGACTCTCTTTTTGGTTCGATTTGGCATGATAGTAAAGGCGCTTCATCCATGGAGTCTAGGCGGCATTATTAGAGGTGAATGGAGAATGTTTGAAGGTCAATATTATTTTATTTTTGCATCATAATAGCATTCTGAAATTCATTATCAGTCACCATTACCAGCTTGTGAAGGCCACGAGATTGCTTGTAACTCCACTATCTTGGTTTGATTCCTCCTTCTATCTTGGGCGCACTATTCCTAGGGTAATGGAGATGATCTTAGATGCTTGAAAGGAGGTTTAGAAGCTGTCAAATATTTGTTATCAGCATACAGACGAGAACAGGGGCGATTTTGAAAGAAGGTTTGATTTGTCCAAGAGGAGGCACATTTGACATTCTATTGGTTGTTTCTTCATCTTCAGTCATAGGCGCTTCAACCAGGTTCATTTAATGTTGTCTTGCATTTCATTTGACGCATATATGATCAAATGTAAGAGGCTGCAATTTGTACTCAGATTTTGTAAAGGTTGCATAAGGATGATGCCAAGAGTCTTGGCCATGTTGTAATCAGCATTTGCATTGGGTAAACATTTGCAATCAAGGAGAAATAGTAGTTGATCAATCATTGTTGTTATTGAGCATTATAATATCATTGTACTCAGCTTATTAGATTGCATACCAACTGTTTGTAAAAATACCAGTTGGCTGTAGGTGATTAATTTGCATTTAGAAATCTTATAAGTACATTGTAAAAGATAGAAGTAAGGCATTCATGCATCTAGATGATAGTTTAGACATTGTAGTATTGAATTTTAAGCATTTGGAGCACTTTGATATCATCTTCAAGCACATGCATCAAACTGAAACTTCAGACCAGCAAGCAAAAAGGTTGGGTGCAAAGTGTTTGACAATATTCCTTGAGCATATCTTCAGCATTTTGAGGTCAGATTTGAGCAGGGTCATTACATTCGTCATATATCATTTTAACATAAAAAAAATTCTATTACCATCTTAAGAGTTTTTAGCCTATTTATTTCCCCTTGCATCTAGGCCTTCTAGTGCACAAAAAAAAAAGTTATGAATGAAGACTTCACATTTTAATTGTATGGTAGGAGTTTCCTTAGGTGTTTTTTTGTGGAGACAAAGGCTTTGCAAGACCAATCTAAGACTAAGCAACCACTTAAGGTACCTTCTCTCCCTATGTTGATTCAATTTGGGGTACTCTAGTCAAAGACAAATATTGTAGGCACCAACCTACAGGAGACACCAATCCCCAACACTTAAGCACCAACTCAATATGAGACACCAATATCCTTTAATATCAGACACCCTCTTGATGGACAAAGTATTGTTCTTCTAGATGATCCTCCTTCGAAAATCTGCCTTTGAATGATCTTCAATTATTTTCTCTTCACACAAATCTGCTGGTGTATATATGATTTGTTGATTTGTCTTCCACATTTTCTTCTCCACATTCCACAACCCCTATTTATACTTTCACCAAGGGAGGCGACTCCATGAAGGGATGTATTACTCAACAAAGGAGGCAACTATTCATTATTTTGTAGCTTTTCCTTGCACACTTTCATAGCAAATGTGGGAACTCCAAAAGGGGTCGACCCCTTTAGAATATAATAACTTATTTATTATTAATTTCATAAAATGGGTACCGCAATGAGGGGGGTCAGCCCAAAATTAAAAAATATTTTTAATTTAATTTTTTAACTCCCATTAAGAGCACCAAGATGAAGGGAGGTTGACCAGCTATGGATATGAATATTTTATTTCTGCCATGTGAGGATAAAATATGCTCTTGGAACGATGCTCTTGGATCAGCGAATGTTATTGTGATATTCATGATATCTTTCTTGACATCAATGACAATAAACTTGCCAACAATCTCCTATTTGCCTTTGACTTTGACATCAATGACAATAATTCTAAGACAGTTCTATCAAAGAAAATGACATGAAAGTAAACCTGACCTATCTTTTTAATCTCACAGGTTGAGCACAACACTTGAAAATACTTATCTCACGGTGAGGTTTTTTGCATTTCCAACTAAGCAATAATAGGAATTGCAAACAGATGTTTACTATTAGTTGGAGTAGAAACTAGCAGATTCACATAAACAACAAGAGATGATTCAACAAAGAAATTGATACTAACAGCACCAAAAAATAGTGCAAAATTCAAAAGAAGAAAGACGAGTGCTAATGCAAAGTTCAACATTAACCTTGACTACAACCCACTTATCCAATTCTTACAAAAACACAATACCTTAACTTCAATGGTTGAATAGCAACCTTTGCAACATAAGTCTAACTTCAATCATCATTAACAATTGACGTGCTCAAAGCACTTATTTGTAAGCTCACAAAGGGTAACTTTTAAGGATTTAAGAATATTAATTAAATATCACAAGAAACACAACTTTGAAGCAGTTCTATCCTTAACTGCAAAAAAAGCAGAAATAAAACTACTTTAAACTTTAAAGCAATCTATAACAATGAAATACATAAAGGGCCTAATAATAGACTTTTTTCTACAGATCGAAAATAGCCACTGCTAACAATGACAATGACCAAATGTGACCACTACTAGAAATAGAAATTTGACACATGAAAGACTTTTTGAAGTCTGAAACAACTTTTGATGTTAAACTATTGAATCTTCTGGTCCTTCTGAAATATGGCAAGCTTTTTTGATGCCTTAAGAAATTTTTTAAAGTGTATGAATGTGATTCTAATGAATACCTTGCTAATACGAACTTGCTGACTCAAAACTAGAACCCTTAACATGATCAAACCACTGATGACAATCAACTATACTTTGAATGCCAACACATTGCTTGAGGATTTTGATGAAACACTAGATTTGATTATATGTCCATCCTTCTAACTTTGAAATTGTAATATTTGGAAACACTTCGATTGAATTTTGCACAATGTCAAATTAGTATTTCAAAGATGACCTCCCTAGTATACTGGAGACTTTGAAAATGTAAAATTAAATAAATACCTTAGTGCTCTTATCATTTCCTACAAACTCACACTTTAAAACTATCTCATTCTTTCTAAGATGTCTACATCTTCCTCTATTACGGTATCTTACTTGAAATACATTAAAGGTATCATCTTGCAATAAAGAGAGAATCTTCAACCTAAATTTCACATAATTCTTTAGTCGAACAGATTTGGAAGTTTTGGAATTTTACATGATACAAAGGAATTTCAGGCAGGACTTGATATTATAGAACTCTAGTGATAATAAAAATATTATATATCATAGACACTTTGCCAACAAAACACTACCACAGCCCAGATAAATAATGTTTAGTTGTTATCCCCTTGAAAACTTATATTATTGCTACCATTATTACTTCTTTCCTTTCCTTTCAACAATATTTTCTTCAAATGCAACTAGTGGAAGGCCACCTACTAATGAAAAAATATGCCACTGTTCCACCCTATCTCCTCTATTCTAGTCATTAGAAACAAAATATCTTAACACAAAGGATTCAACATGGATTCAGCATACACGTGAGACAGGCATTTTAAAAATAGTCACCATATGCTATACTTACAGGATCATCTGGTTCCAACATTCTATGGGTTAAGAAACCGGCAACATCATACCTGCAAAAAACAATTAGAAAGCTATGAAATGATAAGAATAGTGCTCAAAAAGCAAGAGCATGCATAAAAGAAATAAAGAGATAAAATTACACAAATATGCATTTTAGTTCCTTCAGGAATAATAACAACCACTGTGCCACATATAATAGATCACCTTAGTTCACTTTGTTATCCAGCCACTTGAAGAAAAATAAGAAAAGATTTACGAGTATACAGATATATTGATCACTTCAAATGATTCACATCCAATCATCCACGAGAACACCCAAGCCACTCAGTTGACCAGTGGACTCATATCCAATTATGAGTACACAAGTATTGCTAGATGATAACCAGTATTCCTTCTAGCAACGGTTGTATATGCCTCTGAAGTACCATAGCCATTAATTTGATTTTTCTTCTAGTACCTATAATCTATACAAGTCTTTACTTATTATTGTTTACATTATAAACACAATTACATCCCTCCCAATGAGATCACTTTTCTCATCAAAATTATCAGTGAAAATCTTCTAATGACCTTACAACTGGGGTTTTAGTAGAGGACAGTGAATGATAATATTAAGATGATTTGAAAACCAGAGTCAATTATAATATTAAGATGGCTTTAAAACCAATATTGGATTTCCAAAATCTGATATCTATTCCAAGACCTTCCTTTCAAGCACAGTACAGCAATAAGTTTGTTCCCCTCTTCTTGTCCCTATCCCAAGAACTCTCTCTATGAATGTTGAAGCAGTTCAAGAACCTCAAAGAGCATCCAACTATATTAATATTGAAAAATTGAGAAATATATAAATAGGAAAAAACAAGAAAATATTAATTATTCATAATAAGAGTGATTTTGACAGCGCTTACAAGCATTTAAAGTGTATTAGCATAGTGATGATTATTTGCTAAATCACAGGATTGGAATTGGAATCAGAATTGGGTAGGTGGGTGTGGTATACTGATCTGGCAAAATTTTCTTTGGGGGTTGGGTACATTTTAGGTACATACATACAAAAAACATATAAAAATCAAAGATAAATAAATATTTATATACATGTATGTATGTATATATATGTATGTATATATATGTATGCATATGTGTGCATATTTGTATGTATGTACATATGTGTACACACACACACACACACACACACACACACACACATATTAGAAAACAATATATAAATATTAAATATTAAAAAAATGATATATAAATATTACCATGTTAAATTAGAATACTGAAAAGTAAAAATAGAATTTATGGCAAGAGCAGAGATGTTGGAATCAACATTACTACTTGTTTACCCATTGATCTATTGGGGTGCCTAGCTACTTCTATAGGCTTTTCACCCAATGCAAGAAAGATATGGATCATTCCATTGTTGTCTAATGGCCCCCTATCAATATTTCATGCAGGTGTGTAGGAATACACAAATTTTAGTCCAAGGCCTTAAAGTAGATCCAAAAGAAAAATGCTCCCAATGAATGTAGATCAAGTTGACATAGGTTCAATTTCCACCAGAAAAAAACTGAACCCTGCCTGATTCTGCAAGCGATTTTGATAGGTACCTGATCTTGGTACAACTCATTCATAGAAACAAGGATATATCTAGCCCATTAGGTAACATAGGTTATTTATAATATGTATATTTACCGCATTTGATACCATTGTTCTTTTCTCTCAAAAAAGAGCTATATTTTATGAAATTGTACACACACAAACCAAAAGAAGACAAACTAATAAGGAATAGTTCCAGCTTTCTTCTTGCAAATCACTGAAGTTCAAAGTGCCACTAAAGTAGGTATAAGACCAATTGAATTTAGTACTGTTGATGTGTGTTTTGTAACCTACATCAAACAGCAGAATAAAGTGTCCAACGGCTACTCTATTCTCTCTTGATCAAAGTATTTTGTATGCTAAGATTGCGAGAGAGATCATACATTCAACTCCAAGGTTCCTTCGATGCAATGGAGTACACTCAGTTGGTTCGTTGCGATATGCTATTGTCACAAGGGGACTTACACAATTGTTCACAAGTTCACGATGCAGCAGACAGCAGGCTAATGATGAAAGGGGATTTCACGCGGCACAAATGATTTGGCAATAAGGTATGAATTTCCTATACTAACCAGAAATATACTGAATTGAATGGTTGCAGGGATTAGAAAATTTGAGTCCTATCTAAGAGCGGGACGTGAGATCAACTTCAGAAGGCTTCAACCAGACTTTGCTTTGCCTCGCGTTGGACAGCTTCTACAAAGTCAGTGCAATCTTCAAAGGAGTAGCGAGAAGTTTTCAAATCACAATTCAGCATGATAACACCATCAAACCGATGCATGCCAACACATGAATCATGATTGAAGTTAAGCTTAAAAGGTATTCCAGTTGACCACACAAGGCAAACTTACCATTAGCAAGCTCGCTAGTGGTATGGATTAAACGAAGTTGCTTTAATCAATCACCACAATCCACAACTATCTACGTGCATGAAAATGAAAATTACTCTACTTTAAGTCCTACTTGAAGTAGAAGGACGAAGAAACCTCGCTAGCTACTCACAACAAAAGATGAAACCATCATCAATGATAACTCTTTATATTGAGAGAGTGTTCACAACAATTTCTTACAAAGCTTTCAAAGGAAAACTTTCCTTCTTCTTCAAACTAAGCTAAGCTATCTCTCTGCTCTATCAGAATGTCTACTATGTCTGTCTATCTATGATCTAATCTAATGAAATACAAATGAGGGGGGAATCCCCTTTATATAGCTGGCCAATCTCAATGGACGGTCCAGATTGAATTACAATGGACGGCTCAGATTGAGCCACATTAGCCCTAGACTAGATTTTTCCCTAGTAACTGCCAGAAGGTGGAGGAGTGGTGCAATTAATGAGCACAAAATGACAGATTCCTTCCTTGCCCACTACCCTTCTAGAAGATTCTCGTCCAAGATCCTGTTCCCATTGTTCTTCTCTCTGACCGCGAAAGCAACAAACCGGGCTAGCACTGCATCGACTTCCTGCTCAAAAATGGCTGGAGTGAGATTAAGCTGAAACTCGAGGATGGCGATTGTTTGCTCCTGCCTGATACAAGACTTTCTCCATGTCTCGATAGATTCTTGAGTGCTCTGAACAATGGTGGAGAAAATGGAAACATTTTCAAAATCCACTTGAGCAAACATCCTTGCTTCGAAGAAGAATGGGTGCAGTCTGCCCTTCAAGCCATCCACTGTCACCTCTTCAGGGGCTAGCCATCTTGTGAACAATGCCTCCAGCGTGTTGAAGATGCCTTCTCGAATGTTCCCCATGGCCTTCCTGACTTTGGCTGATTCTGCTCGTGCCATTTCGAAGAAACCTCGGCCGGTGAATGCTGCAGAATACCAGCCGGGAAAATCATACCTATCTCCAGCTTGAATTACCCCGCCCTCAATCAAAGTCTGCACTAGCATATGCATCAAAGCAATTAGGCATGGAATTGTTTTGTCCTGAAAAATGTGAGTATCACTCCATGCCTGTTCAATGTTTTCCATACGAGTGAGGATGCTAGAGGCATGCTGGAAAGAGGAGATAAGATCCTCAATGAATCTCTCAGCCTCAACACGAACACCGCCGACCCACTTATCTGCTTCCTCAATTGCTTTCTTCATTTCTTTGAGCCCGCTAACTGACTCTCGTGGAAGCTCGGTTGGAAGTTCTACCGCTGGATTTTCCTGAGCACATGGACATGCTAGATGTTGTACATAGCCAATTAACGCCTTATGCTCCTTCTTCAGCCTCTTGTATTTTTCTCCTTTCCGAAGCAGTCTATCCTTCAATGCCTGAAAGGAGTTTTCAGCTTCCTCAATCACTTGTACTCCAGTAGGACGTCCCAATTCAACTGTAGTAATCGTGTAATTCCCAGGCATTGCTTCATCTCGATCACATTCTTCCCTTGGAACCGCAACATGAAGAGTGTGGGAACCGGACTCATCTGTTTCAAACCTGGAGTATTTTTTGGCTCTTTTCCTCTTAGGCGACCCGCTTATTCTATTAAGGAGCTCCTCCATCTCTATTGTTAGGTTGGTGTCATCCTCTTGGTCTCTCCTTATCGCATTTGTGAGCCAATTTGGAACAGCCTACTGAGTGTTGCAAACAACAAGTGGCTGCTCCTTTGTTGCTTTACTTCATGAACTTCTTCTCTAATAACAACATTTTGTTGGGGCTCTTCCGTCTCCATGTGTTGTATATCTTCCTCCAACTGTAATACATCCTCCTCCAAACCTTGGGCTTCAGGCTCCGTAGAATTCTCATCTTCAAAGGTTGCCTCAATCACGTGCTCTAATTGAGTGTCAATTCCTGCTTCTTCTTCCTCATCCTCCAACTGGCCCTCACTCCTGGGAGCATTAGCACTCTGACTATCCGCCCCCCCAGGCAATGGCTGAGTGACCTCCTCCTTTCTTGCCTTTGATTTGCAAATAATGAAACTTCTTGGACGCTTGAAGAGTGAGTCAATAGCTGTGTAGGTGATGCTTTTTCTATTCTCTAAGGCTCTAGCTAAACTGGGGTCTTCTTCCATGGCTCTATAGTTTGCACGGCCTATTTTCTCTTCCTTGATGTAGGTGGAGTATGATCTCCCATGAGGTTGTATGTGAGAGGGATTGATTTTCTCTTGAGCCTGTGAACATGTCTTTCAACCTAGCTTCTTGTGAATGTTAAGACTGGCATAGACAATGTGTCCAAGTCTATGATCTCTGGTTCTACCCAATCAGGTGGTGGGATCGGCGTGTCCTTTACTGACTCATAATCCAGGTGAATAATGCTGGTATCCTCATCCACTTGGTCCGGAACTTGAACAACCTCACATTCTCTGATCAATTTCAGGGGTAGCCTAGAGAACATCCTTCTTTTGATTTCAGCTTCGTCTTCCGCATTCGCCCAAAAATCTTCAACATGAGCCTTGTGCCAATATTCTTCACCCTGTACTACTCCGATCTTTCTATGAGGATCAAAGTCTTTTCTACTGTTGTGGAGAGTGAGGTGAAAGAATTGTAATTCATCCTCTGCCTCTTTAGCTGCCTGGAAAGATGGACACTCTTCGATTGAATTCCCCATAACAATAGGGAAATTCAGCCCTCCCTTCTTCCTTTTCTTTATGATTTTGTCGTAGGCAATGAGTTGCCTAGACACTTCCAGCATCACCATTCTGTCCGTGGGGTACCTTGGCAATCTATAAGCATAAGAAGTAAACCCCTACAGCCTAATATAAGTGAACTTCGGGAATTGGATAAACCAGTACCCGTACTCCTCAATTAACTTTTGGGCGTCCTTGGATATCCTTTGTTGTGTTCTCCATTGAAGAGTCCTGGTGATGTGCATAGTAAAAGCGTCGTTCACTCTCTTGAAGCTGCAGGTATTTGTCAAATGCAGTTGCTTGCAAGCTTCATGGATTTTAAATTGATCAGGACCGCATCCGATTGGCTCTTGGTATGTCAATCCTCTGTATTTTGTCATCCGAGCCAGCATATAGATGACATACAAACTCATATAAAATGTCCTTGTTCTCCTCAAATTTCTGAACTACTCATCTATATTGTCACTGATCATTCTTGGCCAGTCGACATACTCCTTGCCCTCCAACACTACACTGATATAGAAGAACATCCAAGGTTCAAATGCATATACTTGTGGGCTGCCATTCACCCGGCTGAGCATCATGATTAAATCATAGTACTCCTTCAACTCCTCTGAGATAATTTTCTTAGGCAACTTGGCGCCAGGAGGTTTTGGTTTCCTCATCCATGATGTATTAATCCTCTTTGCACACCTTTCAAAAGACAAGGCGTACATTTTGTGTCATGTCCCCATTTTTGACGAGCATCAGAGTTCGTAAGTTTGGCCTATCAGGAGACCCTCGTAGGCTGATAGAGTGGTTAGAGGGTCGTTTTGGAGCTTGGCTCAGCGTCAGATTGGCAGTATTGATCAATTGGCTTTCGTTCGGGCTCATTCGGACGTTTTTGCAGAATTGCTTTTTTCTGGCGGCAGGACCCTATTTTTTAGCGGTATATTTTTAGCAGTATGGGGAATCACCAGAATCAGTTCAGAGTTCGTCAGCGGAGACGGAACAGGAATCGGATGAGTAACGGGAGAAATATTAATATTTAATTACATTGATTAAATATTAATTAATTAATGATTATAATATAAAGTTATAATTTAAAATTATAACTTAAGTGATTTGCCTTGAGGGGTGCGCCCATCATCAGAAAGGGAGTTGCGAATTAATTTATTATAAAATATTCTGGCTGGAACTATGGGGAATTAAAAAGATTAAAAGTTGAAATATATTAAAATTCCCTATTATTAAGGAAATCGCACTTTTGTGCAATAAAGGGGTTTTGCATTGGTTTTTGAGCCATTATGACATTTTTGAGAATCAGAAATTGATCAGACTTCGTCAGAGAACGGAAGCCTTAGGGTTTCATCTCGAATTCCGTGGAGAACGAGCCATCTCCATCGAATCAGTTCAGAGGGTGTGAGATATCACCCGATTTACTGCCAGTTGTGAGATTTCTTCATCCAGAAGAAATTACAGAGCTTCATAGACGTCTATTTCATCTAGGGTTCAGAGAGATATTCATTCCGGAGGGTTTGCTTGATTGAGGCGCCATTTTAATGATATTCTGGAGAGTTCAAAAGAAGCCGTACAAATTATTGTTTGCTGCTGTCAGCCGTACTAGGTACAGCAGGGCCGTACTTTTCACTTAAGCTGTAACTTCGCATTTGAAACACTTTCTTCAGAGTATATTTCCAGAGGAGGTTGACAGTTGCAGGCGCCTAACAACCAGAGATCTGAAGATCATAATAGAGGCCGTACATTTCAGTCATTGGCTGCTGGGTGAAAGTCGTACCAGTTAAGTTGCAGCCCGTACCATCATTAATAAAGGGCGTATTCTCTCTTGGAAGAAAGTCGCTTGCTTTTGGGACAGTCTGCCTTTGCTAGTTTGGGCGCCTAGGTTCCAGACACCATTGCACATCACCAGATCAAGGGAGAAGTGAGATTTCATCACAGCTGTACCTTTTTAAGCAATTACCAGCAAGTTGCAAGTACCAGGTTTTTTTCAATATTATATTGCCTTTTTACTTTGCATGTCTCTGGATCATTATTGTACTTGTTTCAGAAGATCAATAAATTGCCTGGCTATCATATTAGCAATAGAATCTTTCATTTACAGAGATATATTATTTTATTTGAATTCATTATTCAATCTATTGCAAAAATCGCAATTTTCAATTCTTGTCAAAAAACCTCAAAAACATCAAAAATTACCAAAACTTCAAAAACTTCAGAAAAACAAGTCAGAGTCCGAGAAAGGGGAAACTAGGGTTTCTACAGTGGTATCAGAGCTAAATCCTGCCATCCTGAGGGTTTAGCCGTCTTCTGCAGCCAGAACAGTTGGGTCTTATCAGGTATTATTCATTCAGGCGAGCTTTGGTTGACAGGCAACAGGGTTCGATCTGGCAGCCGAGAAACATGGCTGACAGAACTGACAGGAATTACAGGACTGATAGAACAGATAATGTTAGAACAGAGTTTCTTCATAGTAACAGAGGTCAGGGCCGTGCAGAGGTCTTGCATGCACTCAGAGATCTTCGTGCAGGTCAACGGCAGTCAAATGGTGTATTACAGCAGTTGGCAGTTGCACTTCAGAGACTGGATACTCCGAGGAGATCGTCACCACATCGTGACGACGATAGGAGTGTTGCAAGTTCACGGAGAGCTCCTAGGACAGTGTCACGGACAGCAGATAGGCCTACTAGGCCTACTTTCGGGAGACAGGAGCCCGATGAGGCTATAACAGGTGAACAGCATGAGGGTCTGTTCGTTGATACATTTAGGACAGCGAACGACGAGTGGCAGTTAGTATCACCTGAGATCAGCGGAAGGATCACGATTGACAGAACACCACAAAACGCAGAAAGAGAAGTGATTAGCATGTTCCAGGAGTATAGCATTCTACCTCAGAAGATTAAAACAAAACTTCCTTTCGTGAGTTACGTGGATGTGCACCCGAGTCTTTGCCATAAGACAGAGTTGGCAAGACAGAAATATCTGACTATAGCTCGTGAGTTGTTTACGTCTGGAACGGATAGAGAATCTACGCATAAGGGTGATACAAGCCTTCATGAGAATGATGTGGTATTTTCAAATCCCTATGAAGTAGGCAGAGATTTATTGCAGGAATTTGATAAGCGTGCTGATTTGAGTCAAGACAGTACTAGCACAACTTGGGGTAATAATTTACCTACATCGTCTTTGCAGGAGGTGACTCAAGAAGTTTCTACTATTGAAGCCACTTCTGATTTTTATGACAGCATTGGCGAAACTTCGCGTGAGCATGACACAACAGAGGTTTCACACATGCAAAGTACTCCTATTGAGTTGTCGCATGAAGAGACTCAAGAGTTGGGTACGAGTGATGCAGTTGGTGTTGAGAATTTAAGTAATGGTGAATCTGATTTTTCAGATCAGACCTTTGAAAACCAGCTAGAGGATTCATATGTTGATATGGAATCCCAGGATCATGCTTTGGATGGGCATACAGTCACTGTTGGAGTAGAAGCGTGTGAAGATACTGTCAGACCAGCAACTTCTACCGTATCAGTTGAGCCATCCTTTGAGGTACCAAGCAGCAGTACCTTAAATGCTGAGGTGTGCATGGATGAAAGCACACATGATGTTGCTTATCATGCGGTGAGCGATGACGGATCAGCGTCATATCATAGTGCATATGGTGAACCGGAAATCTTGTATGGGGGTCGTAAGCTTCAGAGTCCGCATCATTTGGTTGGGCAACTACAAGTGAATGATAATATGATTGCCACCGCCCTTGAGCATTTTGACATTGCTCGTCAGATGTTGACTACCTACAGTTGGAGTCCTTCTTCGACAGATGAGCACAGTGATAGTGGTTTTTCCCTTGCAGTGATACATGCACTCCGAGGAGCAGTTGGAACGATGAAACAAAACTACCTAACATTACTTGCGGATAGGGATTTCCTTCTCGAGTGGAATTGCATTTGTTATGATGCATTGAAGGGAAAAGAGGAGCGAATCGATGAGCTCACCCATGAGCTTGAGGTGACTATGGATTCATTGCATAGCACCCAGTTGGCTCTTCGAGAGTCACAGTTACAGATTGAGAGGCTTACCGTGGCGTTGAGTTTAGCACAATCTTCACCACCTTTGGATATAGTTCAGTCTTCCATAGCAGCGGTTGGTGAGGAGTATACACCCATGGTTCATAGCAGTGTGGGAGATGTTGAGGATGTGGTGACATCCATCACGTTCACAGGAGCAGTTGATACAGATAGGATGAGTGCACTCGATGAGAGTTGCAGTGAGCCACGCGTTGCACCAGGTTCTCCTGAGATTAGTCCCGTGATAGGTGATGCAGGGCATTTCATTGTTAGTTCCTGTGACATGGTTGTGGATTCACTAGAGAGTTGTGTGACAACCCTCGATACTTGCCCATCTTCACAGCAGATATTCAGAGTCTCATCCAGTTGGGAGATTGGTACTTGTGATGATTTGTTTCCCTCTCCTGGAAGCAAATCAATCTTTTCGTCCGATGCAGTTGACTATGATTGGCAGCTGGTTGAGCCAAGTCAGGAGTACAATTCAATTTATTATTCCAGCGATTCAGAGATGGATGATTCAGATCAGGATGGAGTGATTGTGCAGTTTGTGAATAATCCATTGTTTGAATTTGATGGTGGTTCGATCTATGATAACCCACTCTTCGAGTTGGACGCTGATCGTACTCTTGATACTAGTTCCAGGTTGGGTGATGATCGTAGTGTTTGGGATTGTTCCAGTGCATCGCAATTCCAAACCAGACTCACAGAGGAGTTCAATGAGGTGTACACGGTGAGGAGTGCTTACGGTTTTTCCTTTGATCCACCTGTACATGATTCGATGCACCATACTTGTGCACAGGGTGATTCTCTCGGTACAGTTGAGGGGAGTAATTCATTATTGTGTGCAGAGTTACCATCTTCACAAGATGGGATTAGCAGATGCAGGTACTTGACTCAGCAGTTTGCGGGGTATTACTTGCAGGGGCAGCAGTCCGTTTTACATCATGCCGATATGTATTTGACAGGGCTTGATACTTCTATGTCGCAGATTTTTCATACAGTTACATGGGTACAGGGCGACTATGGTGTTAGTTGGCATGATGGTTTGGACAGTTATCACATCCATGAGTATTTAGCAGAAGACAGGGAGAGATTCAGGATAGTAGATGCTTTTAGAAGTGTTTATCTCTGCATGACAGATGGATGTGGATTCATATTGTATTGGGATCCCGGTGGCGACAGCTTTGACACAGAGTATTGGGTGGGTCCCATTGAGTTACTTCACTATTCTCAGCATGGTGAAGTTGGAGACAGTAGAGCGCAGTGGCAGCCTGAGGAGGATCATCACGACAGACTTTCACGCTAGGTTTGGGATCCAGGTATTGATTGCGCAGTTGAGTTTTTGATGATGCTACAGGAGACAGATCGTGATGTGTGGGACATTTCACAGTTTTTTCTTTTGGGCCTTCCGAGGATCGGAGTCTTCTTTGCAGTAGAGATTGCTTGGGGTCAAGCAATTTTAGGGAGGGCGGACTGTCATGTCCCCATTTTTGACGAGCATCAGAGTTCGTAAGTTTGGCCTATCAGGAGACCCTCGTAGGCTGATAGAGTGGTTAGAGGGTCGTTTTGGAGCTTGGCTCAGCGTCAAATTGGCAGTATTGATCAATTGGCTTTCGTTCGGGCTCATTCGGACGTTTGTTGCAGAATTGCTATTTTTAGCAGTTCAAGCAGGGGACCCCTACTATTTTAGCAAGATGGCTTTGGCGGCATCCGTAATCACTTGAGTTTGGCCGCACGAATCGCGAATCGGATGAGTAACGGGAGAAATATTAATATTTAATTACATTGATTAAATATTAATTAATTAATGATTATAATATAAAGTTATAATTTAAAATTATAACTTAAGTGATTTGCCTTGAGGGGTGCGCCCATCATCAGAAAGGGGGCCAATTCGCGAATTAATTTATTATAAAATATTCTGGCTGGAACTATGGGGAATTAAAAAGATTAAAAGTTGAAATATATTAAAATTCCCTATTATTAAGGAAATCGCACTTTTGTGCAATAAAGGGGTTTTGCATTGGTTTTTGAGCCATTATGACATTTTTGAGAATCAGAAATTGATCAGACTTCGTCAGAGAACGGAAGCCTTAGGGTTTCATCTCGAATTCCGTGGAGAACGAGCCATCTCCATCGAATCAGTTCAGAGGGTGTGAGATATCACCCGATTTACTGCCAATTGTGAGATTTCTTCATCCAGAAGAAATTACAGAGCTTCATAGACGTCTATTTCATCTGGGGTTCAGAGAGATATTCATTCCGGAGGGTTTGCTTGATTGAGGCGCCATTTTAATGATATTCTGGAGAGTTCAAAAGAAGCTGTACAAATTATTGTTTGCTGCTGTCAGCCGTACTAGGTACAGCAGGGCCGTACTTTTCACTTAAGCTGTAACTTCGCATTTGAAACACTTTCTTCAGAGTATATTTCCAGAGGAGGTTGACAGTTGCAGGCGCCTAACAACCAGAGATCTGAAGATCATAATAGAGGCCGTACATTTCAGTCATTGGCTGCTGGGTGAAAGTCGTACCAGTTAAGTTGTAGCCCGTACCATCATTAATAAAGGGTGTATTCTCTCTTGGAAGAAAGTCGCTTGCTTTTGGGACAGTCTGCCTTTGCTAGTTTGGGCGCCTAGGTTCCAAACACCATTGCACATCACCAGATCAAGGGAGAAGTGAGATTTCATCACAGCTGTACCTTTTTAAGCAATTACCAGCAAGCTGCAAGTACCAGGTTTTTTTCAATATTATATTGCCTTTTTACTTTGCATGTCTCTGGATCATTATTGTACTTGTTTCAGAAGATCAATAAATTGCCTGGCTATCATATTAGCAATAGAATCTTTCATTTACAGAGATATATTATTTTATTTGAATTCATTATTCAATCTATTGCAAAAATCGCAATTTTCAATTCTTGTCAAAAAACCTCAAAAACATCAAAAATTACCAAAACTTCAAAAACTTCAGAAAAACAAGTCAGAGTCCGAGAAAGGGGAAACTAGGGTTTCTACATTTTGTCAACTCTTTCCTTTGTCTTATACAGCATCTTCTCAAAGACTGGAATCCCAAACGCCTCTCCAATAGCACCGGGCGTGAAGTTGGCAAACAACTGGCTGTCCGAGGAGACAATTGTTCTGTGGTCAGGATTTTAATAATTCGCACACTCCATAATCAGCTCAAGACATCGGATTGTTGGTGAGAAACCAGCAGCTGCATAGAGTCTGCTCTTCACGATATTGTGCGATGTCACTGACGGATGATGGCCACCCTGCCCGTATATTCTCCTCGAGTGCTTCGAGGTTGAATGAACCAAGGTTGGTGCCAATTAACCCCGCCAACTTCGAGACAAAATTTGACTCGGGAAGAAAAGATTTCTTCAGCTGCTTGATGATCCCCTGCCTGGAGGCATTTTCTTTATTCGCCTCTGCATTTCCAGCTCTGTCTGCAGCTTTGTTCGTTCCAGCAGCCTCTCCCCTTCAAACTTCAACCATCTGCAAAATAAAATTTGAGCATTACAATTCCAACTTAGAAAATAAAATTACCACGAGATGGCTGGAAATATGGAGTTAGCTTCGAAAATGAAAGTTCTTCAGCATTAAACTACCAACTCCAAACCTCGAGAATTTTGACTTCAAAATTCAAACTTCAAGCTCCGACTACTTTCAGCAGTATTACTTTCAACACTTAGAAAAACTTACTCAATTCACTCACTTCATAATTTTTCCAGCACGCACTTCAACTTCAGCACTCTCACAACTTCACTTCAACAAATGGTGAGGAAGAATGAATAACTTCAACGTTTATATAATTGAGAGATGGCACCCAGCTTAGCAGTTGCTTTTAATTCACTCCTCCACTACTTGGAAATTTTCCAATTCGGGAGAGATGACTAGAAAGTTGTCACAAAAGTTATGCTCAGTCGTCATAAATCTTCTATTGCTGGAGATTCCATCCTTAAAAAAATTGAAATTTCCCACCTTGACTGCATGTGGCATTCAATTGACTGAAACATCTTTGGGAAATTCATTAAAATTATTTCCAACATTACTAAGAAAACGTCTTGGAAATTTCATCCATCTTTCAGTGCCCAACGTACTTTATCATCTTAATTTCATTTCAAACGCCCTAGGAAAATTTATTTCATTTGAAGAATTTTCATTTATTCCACTCTCCAGAAAAATTTCATCAGTTGCAATCTCTAGCATTTAAAATCATTATTTTCCCCTTCAAAACATCTTCCCTTAGAAAAAAAATATATTTCTCAACTTGATTGATTCATGTGTCTTCACGAAGGGGGACATTTAATTTTTCAACCTTGGAAAAATAATTTTTATTAAGGCTCACTTTAATCTTCACTTCTCCAGTCTTGGCGCATTTGCTAGATCAAACATTTATTTCCAACGCCTAAAACAATTTCATCCATCCACTCATCCACCTAGGCATATTTATCACCTTGAGGTTCCATTTTCAACGCCATAAAACAATTCTCCTTTGCTTCTAGTCTCTAGGCGCATATGGAGGGTCAAACTTTCAATTTTACACACTTAGGAAAATTTACCAACTCCCCTCTTAGCTAAGGTGCATTTGGCATAGTGAGCTTCCAATTTTACTGCCTTAGAAATTTCATCAACCTCAAGTGGTTAAGGCGCATTTTACCTCTCCTTCTTCCAATTGGTGACACTTAGAAAAATTCCTAGCACCTCTCCTTAGGCTAAGGCGCATTTGACACCCTCTACCTCTATTCTCCATGCCATAGACTTCTCTCTCAACTTGGGGCGCATTTACTAGGTCCTACTTTTAGTTTCCATGACCTAGAAAAATTTCAACACTCAATTCTTGACCTAGGCGCATTTGGAGGTGTCAACTTCCAATTTCAAGCACTTAGTAGAATTTTGACCTCCTTGTGATGTTGGGCGCATATGAGGGGTCAAACTTTCAATTTGCTAGACTTAGTCAACTTTTCTCAATCCATCTTCCTCAAGGGCGCATTTAGGGGGTTGTGCTTCTAGTTTTGAGGACTTAGTTAAATTCTCCCCTCCTCCATTAGCTTGGGCACATATGACTCGGCTTACTTCAAGTTTTCAAGACTTAGTCAATTTTCAACACTCCTTCAAGTTTGGGTGCATATGATGGGTCAAGCTTCCAATTTCATCTCCTTAGACAAATTTCAAGGCATTTCCAAGTCAAGGTGCATTTGAGGGTGGGAGCTTCAAGTTTCAACACTTAACCAAATTTCTTTACCTCTTCTTCTCACTTGGGCGCATTTGGAGGGTCAAACTTTCAATTTCCCAGACTTAGAATGTTTTACCAACTCCCTCCTCAAGGTAAGGCGCATTCAAGGGGCTGAGCTTCAAGTTTCTATGCCTTAGAAGAATTTTGAGGGCTTGTCTTTACCTTGGGCGCATATGGCATAGTGAACTTTCAGTTTTGATGCCTTCGAAAAATTTCTAACCTCTTTAACTTGCAAGGGCGCATTTAGGAGGTCATACTTCCACTTTCATTGCCTTAGATAAATTTCCAGCTTCATCTTTTGACTAAGGCGCATTCAGGGGGGTTTGGACTTTCATTATCAAGTACTTAGACTTTTTCACGACTCTCCTCTCAAGCTAAGGCGCATTTCACTAGCTAAGCTTCAAGTTTCAATGCCTTAGCAAAATTTTCATCCATTTGTTTGCTCCTTGAGGTGCATCTGGGAGGCTGAGCTTCCATTTTTGCCAGACTTAGATGAATTTTCTAGCTTTCTGTCTGACTTAGGGCGGATTGTTCATGATGCCCTCAGCTTGCCCTAACCTACTATTTTTAGAAAGTTTCACATTTTTCGCATTTTAAGTTGATTTCGAGCTCCAGAAGGCTTGATTTTCATTTTGCCTTGATCCTCGTGACGTGCTGAGCTGTTGGCGCCTGGTGTTTGCATGCACTTGCTATTTTTAGCAACTTATTAAAAAATAGTAAGTGCTCAGAATGAGCTCAGATTTTATGAGTAGATTGCCTAAAGGATGTTGATCGTGACTAGATGCTACTCCAGGGTGACTCGCATTTCGCCCTACTTTTTAGGAAACCCTAATTTCTCTGCATGTGCATCTGTAGGCCTCCGTTTAACTCTGTTTTTGTTGCATGCCACTATGTTTGTGATTCTAAAGTGTTGGGTAGCTGCCGGAGTGGACTTGCTAAAAATAGTAAGCGCCGGGAAAAGTGGTCAATCAGCTGTCGGATGAGTTTGCATGTCACACTGCCTGAGGGATCTCAAAAAACCCAGAAAAACCCAGAAAAATGATCAACATGCGAGCACTAGCTAAAAACAGCAAGTCCCTGAAAAGTGATCAACTCTGCTTGCATGTTACCTCGTTCCGTAGCTCTTGAAAAATTCATAAAGAATATCTTCACATGCGCTAAGAAATCCTGCATGCAAACCCTAAAAATAGCCTCTGAAGCCTGAATCATTGAAAGTCATCATCTCATTTTGCATGTTACATCACCGCAAAGGTCTCGAAAAACCCACAAAGAATCTCCAGACATGCATCTGAAAGTCCAACATGCAAACCTTAAAAATGGCCCCCGAAGGCAGAACTGCTAAAAATAGTAAGTTGTTCGTTTGCACTTAAAATTTGCAAGTGATGAGTTCTAAGCGTTCTAAGTGCAGTGCAGTTGTCCGAATTTGAAAATCCCAAGAAAATAGGCCCCAAATTGGCACTTACTAAAAATAGCAAGTTATCAGAATTCAGTGAAAATCCAATGGGAGCCTACTTGAAGCATCCTAACAGCAGTGCTAAGCTCAGAATTCGATTAGCCAACTCAATTTGACCTCAAGGTAGTCTAAAGATTGTAAACCCTAATTCATCAGAAAGCCCTCAAGACTTGGCCAAAATTCAAATCTAGGTCAAATGGCAAGTATATCACTAGATAGAAAGAACCGACAGAGAGAGACATACCCAAAACCAAAAGCCAAAAAACCCGAATGGAGCAAAAATTAGGGGGACCCCATTTTGAATGGGGTGACGTGTGAAAAGGTCACAACAAGTACCATCGCAACAAAAATTGTTTGGGGAAAAAATAGGTGAACCAAAAGTGTAAGATTTTTTGAACAAATGGTGAAAAAATTGGGAAAATATCAAATGTAAAGAAAAGGTAAAAAATTGTAGAAAAAGAGACAAAAACTGCTTTTTTAAAAGTTTAAGGGCATTTCCATAGTATAGAGATAGAGAGAGCAAATTAATAGAGATTTTAACCTGTGTTACACGGGGACACGTCCCCTGCCCCAAAAGCCACTGTCCCCGTCCCCAGCCATCTCCGGGACAAGGGGACGTGTTGATGCATGTTTTGTGACACACCAAGCACTCTAGAATAAAGAATCCAAAGACGCTCTATCCTCTCTTGAAAAACTACCTCGTATGCTAAGATTGCAAGAAAGATCATATGGCAATTCCAATGTTTCGTAAGTTAGGTGTGGATAAGCTCTGTCGGCGTTGTGATTTGTCAGTAACATGAAGGGGATTTACGCTAGTAAGTTACTTAGAAATTAAGGACTTGGGTAGAATTGATATGAATGCTATATTATTTTTGGAATTTTCTGATTTTAGATAAAAAGAGAGTAAGGTTTTAGAAATCCTCTATTATTCCTATGAAATCAAGAGATGGTAAGGATTGAATGAAACTAAAAGACAATACTTTGTTTCGCCACGCTAAACAACAACTACACAAAGCAAGTGCAATCTTCTGGGATTTGTGCTTAAGATTTCTTTACTATGAACAACACCATCAATAGAGCAATATTATTCGAAGTAAACATTCAAGCATCCACATCAAAAGCTCAATCTAACTGTACGCATTAAATGAAAACCATCCATTCAAAGAAAGTATTAGCAAAGTTTCACTAATCTTTACTATCAATCTATCATTCCTCTAACATACATTCAAATAAAATTCTACTTTAAATCTACTCTATGTGGAAGAGAAATATGCAACCATGCAACCACTTGACAATGAAAGGATTCAAAGCATCTCATGCATTATGAACTTTATTATCAAAGTAGTCTTCAGCAACAATTTCATAAAACTCTCTCTCTTATTCTCTATTCTCTATCTCCTCTATATCATATTCTGAAATGAGAGAGTTGGGGGTGGGTTTATATAGAGTTTCCAGAATACAATAAACAGCCAAGATTAAAATGAGATTAACAGCGCAGATTTAAAATAACACAACCCTTATTAGGGTTGCCCAAATAACAATCAATTAACAACAAAGAAGTCATCCACTGGAAGTTGCGTCCTTATCCACTTCCATAGCACTATGTTCAATGAACCTAGACACGATCGCGCTGACTTCCTCAATGGTGATGTCCGACAGCATGTTAACTTTGTATTCTAGCAAGTCCAAACTATCTGCACACTCTGCAAAGGCGATCACCCATTATGATTCATGCAGCAGGAAGGTGTTTCGAACGGTCAGGAAGTTGAATGCCTTAGTCAAATTTTCTTTCAGGATTGGCCCAGCAGTGGTAGAGAAGATCCTTTGAACTTTATCCTTCAAATTGTCTGACTGCAAGACATTTTCTCGGACAATGTCCTTGTCAAGCACATCCGCAGTCATATGGAAAATTTTACTCTGGATTCCTCTTACTGGATTCCTCTTGTTGAAATCAAAAACATCTTCCATATGCGCCCAAGGTGTGAAAAAAAAAATTATCTAAGTGAGTTGATAAAAAATTTCTTCACAGGCAAAATGATTGATTTTAATTTAAAGTTTTCTAAGGCACAAAATTTCATCTCTAGGGAAAAAACGCCTAAGTCTAATGGAGGGTGATGAAATTGGTTAAGACATGAATGAATTTGCGAGAAGAAGTCGGAGGATGCCAGCTTCACAGGGTTGATTAGAAATTTCAAGTCAGAGCAAGAAAATACTCACAGGGATGAAGAACTGGATTAAATTTGTTGAAAATATTTTTCTAAGGTTTAAAATTCAAAAATTAAATGTACCCCTTCGTTTGGAGACACATGAATTTGACACTTTCTTAAGGGAATTTTATTCTGGGTATTGGACGTCTACGATGAGGAATGGATTTTAAAGTCTTCCACAGCTCGCCAAGGATTCCGAGGTGAAGATTTTTGATGGGCACAAGATTGATGAATTTCCTAAGGAAAATTTTTAAAAAAATTCTAAGGCAAGGAATAAAATGTGTTGTGGACATAAAAATGCCTTGGCGGATGAATTTGAGGTTGGATGCCTAGATAATTTTTGATCAAATTCCTGATGAAACATTTTGCTCGAGCCAGAGTTGGATGAAATGTCAGAGTGAACGCCTCAGCCGGAAAAGTGAAGAAGATGCAGTTGAAGCTAACACTCTCAAAAGATGATTTTAAAAGTGCATCTCTTAAATACGCCCTTGAGGAAGTTGAAAATTTGTCTAAGGCATTGGGATATGATGTATAGGTGTTATATGCCCCAGCCTACAAACGTTGAAAAATCACGAAGAAAGCAATGTTGGCTAGAGGAAAGCGACGAACCCTTGGAAGTTAAAGCATGGATATCAGGTAAGTAAAGTGGGTTTATATTATGAAGTGTTTTGATGTTCGTCCTTTTTGTCTGTTTTGCAGGATGAACATCGAGGCCAGAGCACGATGACTTGAAGTGATGAAGCACGATGATATTACAACCTTCGAAGGGAAATAAAGTTATGAGTTTCGCGCTCTTCCGCGAGATCTCGGTTGCACCCAAAACATGAAAGAAGAAAAGTTGCAAGAAATGGCTAAGTGTTGGAGTTTCTCCTCAAAGACCCAATGTGCACCCAACGTAGTTAGGCGGGTAGCAAGGAAAAAATGATCAAGTCTAGGATTGGAAAAGATGAAGGCCCAAAGGTTAGAAATGATCCTCAAGTACTTCAAGGTTGAAGAACAACATTAAAGAAGAAAATCATCATCAAGCAGAAGAATGAGGTTACAGCCTTGACGTTTCAGATCGAGAACTTGCCTGCCATACTATTCCAGAAAGAAGAACAGTGTGAACGCGTTTACAAAAGGGAATCTTCTAGAGGATGGTGGCCATTAATTGCTCATTTATTACCCCACTCCTCTTTGTGGCGATTTTTAGGGTGAATCTTGTTTAGGGCTAAGGTGGCACAATCTGGGCCATCCAGCCGATTGTAATCTAAGCTGTCCGTTGGACTTGGCCAGCTATATAAAGGGGCATCCCCCCTCATTTGTAATTCCGTTAGACACTAGTTAGACAGTAGACATACAGTAGAGGGACAACTTAGAAGTAGCTTAGTATAGATTGATAGTGTAGTTGAAGAAGAAGGAAAGTTTTTCCTTTGAAAACTTTGTAAGAAATTGTTGTGAACACTCTCTCAATAAAAAAAAATTTCGTTGATGATGATCTCGTCTTTTTTGTGAGTAGCTAGCAAGGTTTCTTAATCCTTCTGATTCGAGTAGGATCTTAAAGTAGAATAAATTTCATTTCATCCAAGTGGTTAATGATTGTGGAATGTGGTCTTCAATTCGAGCAAACTTCATCTATCCATACCACTAGTGTGTTAGCTGATGGTGAATGCGCCTTGTGTGGTCAACTAGAATATCGTGTACTTAACTTCGATCATGATTTGTATGTTTATATGCGTCGTTGTGATGGTATTTTCATGCTAAGTTGTGATCTGAACACCTTGAGCTACTCCTCTGAAGATTGCACCGGTTCTATGGAGGTTGTCCGAAGCGAGGCAAAGCGGAGCCTGGTTGAAGCTTGTGAGAATTGATCGCCATGTCCCACGCCTTAGAGTAGATTAGAGCCTTCTTAACCCAGCACTATTTACATTCAGTACCTTCTGAAACAAGAACTGTATAGACAAACCTTTCAAGCATTCGGATTCTTTTCTCCGCTGCCGAACAATTTCATAAGTCCCCTTGAAATACCAACAAATCACATCGAGCCAACTGAGACTATTCGCACTGAAGGAACCTTGGAGTTGAATGCACGAACTCTCTCGCAATCTTAGCGTGCTGGATACTTTGATCAAGAGAGAATAGGGTAGCCGTTGGCGACTTTATTCTGCGTTGGTGCGGTCACGAAAAACACATCAACAGGTTGGTAGTCTCGGTTAGTTCACCTCCTTGGGATGCACCAGCATTTGAAGAACAAGACTCTACCTCACCCATCAAGCCATATGTAAATGGCACATTCCTTTGCCGTAAAATTTGCACTTGCTGGTCTACCCACCATCGCGAATACTTGAACACAAGCCTCATAAAAGTTGTTAAGTCACCAAGCTCAAGCTCAGACCATCTCATAGCAGAAAGCGGCTTCCTTTCATCAAAGTCCGGCTGCACGTACACTCCATCATCTTCAAGTTGATCAGGTACGCGGAAGAGCTCTATTGTCCTAATCATATCCAATGGCAGTCTTGACCATAGTCTTCTCCTCACTTCATACTCATCAGCAGCATTTGCCCAAAAATCTTCTAGGTCAACTCTGTGTTTGTATTTCCTCCCGTTCACTGTTCCAATATGATGAAGTGGATCAAAGTCAGCCATAGACTTGTAGGAAGTGAACAGGTACCATTGTATTTCCAATCAGGCACCTTCTGCTGCTTGCGCCGATGGACAGGACTCTACCATATTGCCAATAAAGAAAGGGAAAGTAATGGCAGCCTTTTGCTTAGTCCTCTGAATATTTTGATATGTCTCTAGTTGCCTCAGAACCTCCAGCAAAATCATTCTATT
>VDFB02304081.1:0-49092 GCA_007258455.2 Sequoia sempervirens | reverse complement strand
TTGTTTGTGTAAGGTTGGACAATCACCTTCTCAAGCAATGTATAAGGTCAGATTTGCAAGGGTGTTTACAAAATAGGAGGTTGAAAAGATATAAGTATAATAGATAGGCACACACCTAGCAATTAGGTTCACACCACATCAAAGACAAGACTTACTCATAAGCATGCACCCAACTCCTTAGTGTGTGCCTCACAATTGATAATTTCAAATTCAAAAGGGCATGATTAGGTATGTGTGGCTGTTGATAGGTGTGCACTAAAAAAAAATGAATTTGTTTTGAATTTCAAAGGTTTTGGAGGCTAGTGAATAAGCACGTGTCAAGATGGGATGGCAAGGGATGTCTTTTTGCATGTGTAGAATTGGAACTTTCAAGGTGATTTATTTGCAAAATCATCTAGTACAAACATCGATGAGTATTCATCATGAAGGCATTTAATAGCCTAATTGGATGGTCATGCTTATATAAACCCACAATTTTATAAGTATTTTACCAATGAATTGCTTCAATAGTGAAACGAGCAGCTGTAAGATTCCGTGACAAAACCCGGCGAGTAGTGAAAAACTCACGAGTTTTTCCAGGCGGCGAGTTTTTCAGGCACTTGTACGCCGAAAAACTCGCCCGTACTTTCTGGAAAAACTCGCCGTACTTTTGGTGAGTTTTTGCAGAAAGTACGGCGAGTTTTCCAAAAAAACCCGCGCGACAGTTAGAACGCCCAGGCAGCCGCTAAAAAGCAATTTTAAGTTGTCTTTTTTCATTCACTCTCTTCTCACACTCAGCAAAAAACCTCTCCAAGGCATTGTGCACTCATTTGCAGTGATTTTGCATCCAAAAGACAAGATTTGAAGGGCATTTACATCGAATTTAGAAGGCAAATTGGATTTCCAGGTAGGGTTTCTCATTTTTCTTGTTCTTTCTTCTTTTTTAAAAAATTCTTCATTCTTGTTGGTTCTATGTTTAAAAATCATTTGATTGTAGTGTGAAAATGATTTAAATGCATTTAGATTCATCAAAAACAAGATTTAGATTCATCAAAACAAGATTTTTTAATGATTTTTTCTGATTTTTTAACATATTTTGCTGATTTTTTCATTTTTTTTAAATTTTCTTTAAACCCTAGTTATTTTTTTTTTGTTTTGAATGATTGAATCCTCTTTTTTGTTGAATAACATGCTTACAATCTTAGATTAGCTTAATTTTTTACTAGTTTGAAGTCATTTTCATATTTTTTACATTTTTTCACATTTTTTTGAAACCCTAGTTTTTATTTTTTATTTTTAAATCCAATTTTTTTTGTTATGAAAATGTTTAGATTTAGAATCTAGTGATAGATTTTTAGTAATTTAAACTTAAAGTAATCTCTCTTGTTTTAATCTAATTTAGTTTGTTTTTAAATTTTCTATCAAAAACTAACAAGTTGTGCTATGACTTTCACTTTGTGTAGGTTAATAATTAATTGATAATGGCTTCTGAACCCACTTCTGCCTCAGGCTCTGCCCCATCCGTGCCTGCGGACTTTGTAGGTAAACGTCCTCCAGGAGCTAGAGATCCTGCTTGGAAGTATGCTTATCTAGGACCCATACCTGGCATAGTATATTGCATTCCATGTAAAAAAGTATATCGTGGGGGCATCAATCGCCTCAAGTACCACCTTGCAGGCATCCCTCAACGTGATGCTAAGGAATGTCCTCATACAACAGAGGAAATAAAAAGACAAATGAATGCCATACTTTCAGCTGCAGAAGAAAAAAAAATGAAAAGAGAGATGGCAAGAGCAGCAATGCAAGCAACCATTGCCTCTTCTCAAGGTGTTCCAGTTGAGTCAGATGATGATTATGATGTTACTCAGGAGATTCAGGAGATAGTGGGCTCTCTTCGTGGCCCACGTGTGCGAAGGTCAAGGCAACCCATTGGCACCTCAACCTCCATCCCTTCATCTTCCTCTAGTAGAGCACCAGGGGCAAGGGCAGCTACAGGACCTACCCCGACACGGTTGGATAGTTTTTTTGTGCCTAGAAACACAACTGGTGCACAACCTTCCTTAGAGGCGACTGGATGGAATAGGGAGGTGCATGAGCAAGCAGACATTGCTTGTGCAGATTTTTGGTATTTTAACAATATTGCTTTCAATGTGGCGAGTTCTCCTTACTGGCACAATTTGGTCACCGCATTGACATTTGCAGGAAAAGGCTACAAGGCGCCTTCTCGCACGGACTTGAGTGGGAGGTTAGTTTATGTTATTTAATTTATGTTTTTTAAGTTTAATTTATGATGAATTTAAGCTATTTTTTTGTTTACAAATTAAAATTGTGTACTTAATTTCACTTTGTACTTGTAGGTTGCTTACTAATGCAACTGAAAGGGCAAGGGCAGCAGTAGAGGAGCAAAAAGAAAAATGGCAAAAATATGGTTGCTCTATTCTTTCTGATGGGTGGACGGATGGAAAAAACCGTACCATCATTAATTTTTTGGTTGCATGCAAAGAAGAGGTGGTGTTTTTAAAATCAGTTGATGCCTCCCACATTGTAAAAAATGCAGAAAATTTGGCTAAGATGTTGGAGGGAGTTTGCATGGAGGTGGGGATTGCAAATGTTGTGCAAATCATAACTGATAATGCAGCAGCATATGTGGCAGCAGGAAGACTTCTCCAAGATAAACACCCCTCAATTTTTTGGACACCATGTGCAGCTCATGTCCTTGACCTTCTTTTGGAGGACATAGGAAAACTAGATTGGGTCACACCAATTGTAGAGGACGCGAGGAGAATCACTAAATATATCTACAATCACCCTTGGGTTCTTCGCTTGATGAGGGAGCACACCCATGGGAAAGAATTGGTGAGGCCAAGTGTCACAAGGTTTGCAACGATCTTCTTAACGTTGCAAAGCATTCTTGGTTCTTTGACGGCTTTAAAACAAATGTTTGTGAGTAAATCATGGGATGACTCAACCTATTCAAAGAAGCCGGATGGAGATAACGTGTCAAGAATTGTGTTTGATGCTGAATTTGCAAAAAAGGCTGCAGAGATTGTGAAGGTAACTTCAATTTCAAAACTTTGAATTTGAATTCAAATTGAATAAATTTTTTGATGTCTTTCATTGTAAATTTGAAACTCTAATCTTTTTGCATTTTTATATTGTAATTTGTAGCTTTCAGAGCCCTTGGTTAGAGTGCTCCGCTTGGTGGATGGGGATAAAATCCCAATGGGATATCTTTATGAGGCCATGGATAGGGCCAAGGAGGCTATAAAAAATTATTATAAAGGGGACAGCCTCAAATTTGATCCCATTTGGGAGATTATTGACAGGAGGTGGAACCATCAACTCCACCAACCCATCCATGCAGCAAGCTACTTCTTGAACCCTCATTTCTTCCATTCAAGCACCTACTCAGATCCTACTGGAGAGGTTATGGAGGGACTCATGAAGTGCATTCAGAGAATGTCACCTAACCTTGATGCAGGAGACCTTGTTGTTAATGAAATCCAAAGTTATAGAGAAAAAAGGGGGGAACTCTTCTCTTTAGAGCTAGCAAAGAGAGCAATACACAATCAACCACCAGGTATAAATTTTGAAATTTACAAGTTACAAATATTGATAATTTGATAAAATATGTTTTCAAATTTCAACTTTTGAGTTTTGACTTTCCTTTCTAAGTTTCTAGGTTCTCTTCTAACTCTTAATTTGTTTTTTGTAGATGTTTGGTGGTCAAATTGGGGTGGAAATACCCCACATCTCCAGCAATTTGCCCTCCGTGTCTTATCGCAGCCTTGTAGCTCTTCCAATTGTGAGCGCAATTGGAGCTTGTTTGAGGCCATCCACACAAAGAAAAGGAACAAACTAGCTCAGAAACGCCTGAATGACCTTGTGTATGTGCAATATAATCTTCGGCTGCGCAAAAAACAAGTTAAGGAGATATCAGATGATCCAATTGATTTGGATGAGATAGATCCATACAATGATTGGATAGGGCAAGATGAGCAACCTCCATTGTTTTCTGACAATGAGATTTATGACTTTGAGCGACAAGCAATGGAGGACGAGGGTGGATTTGCATTCTCATTGGATGACATTGAGGATGATCCTGAGGAGGAGTCATTGGCAGTGCCAGAGCCACCAGTAGTAGCCTCTGCATCCAGGATGGAGGTTGAGGAGCCACAGCAGATGCCTACAACTACAGCCTCTCCCATAGTGAGAACACTGAGAAGTACTAGACATGGGAAGAGGAAGATGTGAATTTGTAAAAGCTGAAATATATTAATGTTGTATTTACTTTCAGTTTTACAAAAACAATTTGCTATTTTCATTTTGTTTCAAACTATTAGTATACTATCAGTGTATTGAGCATTCCACATGGGGATGATTTGTATCTAATTTTCTTTCAAATCAATAAAATATAACTAGACTCAGCTTGTTTCTTCTATGTACTCATTTTATTGACTCATTGGATGCATCTTATCATTGAATTTTGAAAAAAAAAATGCGTTTATAATGAAGTTTAAGCAATTTTTAAAGTTGCCGAAGTTTTGCCGGTAGTTTTTTCTGAACTTTGTCACGAAGTTTTTTCCACAGCACTCATATTTTCCTGGTTTGGCGAAGTTTTGCATTTATGAAGTTTGTAACTATGAGTGAAACATTGCCAAAATTTCCACTCAAGCTCCACTTATTCACTAGCATTTGTCATTTCTTGTTGCAAGTTTGAGTATTATATTGTTGCAAAATTTGTTACAAAAAGAATTCAGCTCTAATGTTGGAAACATCATGTACTCAACAACAAGTTGATGCAGCTCTTTAGAGCTGCAGCTTTGAAAGTGATACTATACAAGATACTGTGGAAGAATTTTTTTAGAGGTAGAAGAAGTGGATGAACATACATTTGAGTTGGTGAAGGTGGATAATGTAGTAGAAAGCCCAAAACCTAATATGTGGAGCTATCTCAAATCATACAAACTCTTGGAAAGCAACCATCTTACCAAGGATAGTACCGAAAATTTGCTAGGATTTGGGGATTTTAAGATTGGAGTAGATGGCAATGAGACATTTGAATGGAAAGAAATGGGGTATGAAATGTGTAAAATTGGATTGTTGTGGATACATGCCCTTCCTCATTTTGGAAACTAAGGCTTATTGGTAAGATTTATACTTAGCTGTTTTCATTGAGGAATTTTGTAACTAAATGGTAAATCAATAAAAGTTACACTGCTCTCAATTCAAGAATTCTTTGGGCTGCCATGCACCTAGGTGGGAGGTGGTAAACACCACCGGGAGTTAGAAGATGTAGTGTGTCTAGATTTTGAACATGTCCTTTGGAAAAGGTAAAAAACGGACCAAGTATATCCCCTAGTGGAAAGCAAATGAAAAGGACATGTTCTCAGAGTTACCACTATCAAATATGCACGAGTTTGTGTGGCTTTCCGAATAATAATAATGGAACTTTTGTATTGAAGTATAACCAATGAGATCATTGCTAGAATTATTGTCATTGATGTCAAGAAAGATATCATGAATATCACAATAAAATTCATTGATCCAAGATGAAGAAATTGCAAGAACCAAAGGCCACTAAATTGCATCATTCAAGAGCTAATTTTATCCTCACATGGCAGCAATAAAATAAAATAAAATTCATATCCATATCTGCTTGACCTCCCTCCATCTTGGTGCTCTTATTGGGAGTTAAAAATTTAATTAAAATATTTTAAATTTGGGCTGACCCCCCTCATTGTGGCACCCATTTTTATGAAATTAAGATTAAATAAATTATTATTTTCTAAAGGGGCCGACCCCTTTTGGAGTGCCCATGTTTGCTATGAAATGGTGCATGGAAAAGGTATAAAATAGTGAATAGTTGCCTCCTTTGTTAAGAAATGCATACCTTCATGAAGTTGCCTCTTTTGGAGAAGGCATAAATAGAGTTTGTGGATTGAGGAGAATAGTGTTTGTGGAAGACAAATTTATAAATCATATATACACTAGTAGATTTGTGTGAAGAGCAAATAATTGAAGATTATTCAAAGGCAGATTTTTGAAAGAGGATTATCAAGAAGAACAATACTTTGTCTATCAAGAGTTTGGTGCCTCATTTTAATGTTGGTGCCTCATATTGGAGAGGTTGATGCCTCATATTAAAAGAGATTGGTGTCTTATATTGAGTTGGTGCTCAAGTGTTGGGATTGGTGTCTCCAGCAGGTTGGCGCCTACAAAGTTTGTAAGAGATTTTTATATAAGCAATATTTGTCGTGGTTTTCTCCCGAAAGGGTTTCCATGTAAATCTTGTGTTCCTCTTGTGTTGTTATTTGTTGATGTATATTTAAAGTTATTGTGGTTGTTAATTTGAAAAAGTAAAAGATAGTCTTATACTGATTGAACCCCCTCTCAGTATAAGCTTGTGCTCATCAATCACATTGGTAGCCACATGGAGAGGATAGAATATTGGAACAATGGATCCTTTTAATTTTCCCCAATGATAGCAAGCACAAAGCAAGTTATAAAGATCACCAATCATCTCAATTGTTGTATGTGTTGGATCAACAATATGTCAATGCGGAGCACAAATGGGTCAACTAGGGAATACCGATGAGCACAACTATCACATCAATTGCCACACATTAGTCAACTACACCGCCACAACTACAACAACAAGCAACAAAGTGCAAAGTAGACAAAGGAAAAGGGATAGCTATTGTGCCTTAAAAGAAAAAGAGGATATGAAATCCTCATCTACTTAGCTGAAGAAAGAAAAGCTAAAGCACAAATTGAAGGAGAAAAACAATTGCAAGAACAATGTAGGGAGGCACAAGAGGAAGGCAGGACAACTCTTGATGAAGCTCCACAGATTGAAGAGACTAGAATAACTGTAGAGGATGTAGGGAAAATGTTGAGGAAATCTTTTGACCATTACCCACAGTTCACCTTCGCAACCATAGAGTTAGTAGCCATCACCAAATGTACCCCAACAACTGATGCAACACATAGTGCCACCTTTTCTTGCTTCTTGACCAAGCATTGGTGTTCATTTTAGGAAAAAAAAATTGTAGTGCAAACTTCCATCCAACAACTTTCTATAGTAAACATGCACTTCAATGAGAAGTTTTGTAAAATCCCTTACCAATTTTTCACCAAATTTTTGCACTCTTTTCCAATGAGCATTTCGTCAAACAGTTCATGTGAATACTGAATACCAAGGTTTTTGGTTGCAATGTTATGGTACTTCATATAATGATTTTGAAACATACTATCATAGCATAAACATGTATGAACTCAATCTGACATTCATTAATTGGACGATTATGAAAAACAGATTGTACCAATTCATAGTTCAATGGACTATGATAATAAATTGTTTTAACATGGCAGACTGCTGCAATGGACAGCAGATTACATAGATAAACATATATAAATTCTGACCTGAATAACCGTGCCCAACAATATACTATGGTGCCCAGAAGATACAATTCATTCGCTCAGTAATGGACACCACCCTCGCCAGCTAGAGGATGCAGCTCATGCACAACACAGTGGCAGACATATAACTTACAGCATTTCCAACTTGATGATAATGACTTTGCCCAATGCCTGAATTTAACTAGTCAATACCTTGGCGCCTAGTGAGGGAACTCTCCACAGCTGGAAATGGTTGTTGAGTGTGATACGCCTGGTAGAGGTGAATTATATATAATTTGCAGACCCCTGCAATCCTCCTTATTGCCATGCCAAGCCTAGGAAAAGGTGTGATGATATTTAGTTTCCATTTGCTGCATAGACGCCACCCCAAACTCATCAATCCTCACACCACAGCACTCCAATGCTTGGAGTTCACCACCAAATACCTGATTATAGTGATTAGAAACCCACGACCTGCCTTATGGATTTACCATGCCCAACATTCCTCAAGAAAATCTCGCCCAATATTAAACATTTAAATTGTCTAGGTCTTCCAATCTTGAACACCCAGCAGTAGTAACATCATCTAATCATTCTAAATTCATTTTCCGTTCATGGCGTCCAATTCCTTCTTGTAAACCTTTGTAAATAGAAGATAAATTGTCTTGCTTGCAAAACTTCACATTTATAAACCTTCAATCATTAATTCCAAGTGTGAAACCGGTATGATTCCACCTGCAACCAGCTCGGGAGGAGATTTCACCACCAAAAGTGATTTCCCATAGGGTTTTCGTCCTAGGCTTTTGCTCCAGCAAGAAGCTCCAAACTCACAATAGAGAAAAATAAACAAGCATATGGAAAAGAGCTCTCCATTTCACTTTTATGTTTTCCCCGACAACCTTTTAAATTCTCACTTAAATTATTTCATTAAGCTCAATAATTAAGTGACTTTTAATATTTCTTTTAATTTTCAATTAAGTCACTTTATTAAATTAATTAAAATAAAGCTATCCATAGAATGTACTTTATTGGATAACTTTAAATTAATTAATTAAATTTATTTCCTAATGTCCCGAAATTAGCCTACGGGAATAAAATAGGCTAAACGGTCACTTCTGGCTACTCCTTAGAAGGGGACATTACAAGTTTGCTTGTCCAAAGATGGAATTTGGCTTCAAAATTAGGTAGGGTAAAGATGGCTATGGCCACATTAAAATGGACTTTTGATAGCATGATCAATAGGAGCTCATCTACTTTAAACTTGATAGCCACTAGTGCGACAATGTAGTGCATTACACAAAGTTTGATGATTATTTCTTCAATTGCTACTGCCACCAATGATAATGCAACCAAGTTTAGAAAGGTGCAAGATAGTTTACAAAAAGTAGCTGAAAAGTTGAAATAATCCACCAACAAAATGTATAAATTAAAAGAGCAATTGGTGTTGAAAAGCAGCGAGCTTAGTTTTGCATAGGTGGAACTTACTCTAGTCTATGTGGCTAATATGTACATCATTGTGACATCTATAAAATAAGGACTACAATTCTAGCAAAGTGCCTAGGCTTCTATTGTGATCTTCCGCCACAACTTGTAACCCCAGAAGCATTACGTACAAAAGATGACGTTCTTGTTGATATGGACAACAAGCTTTTGATATCTTCACCAACACCATTTGCAACAATTGTCATTAGTGAAGATATAGAAAAAAGAAAACGACGTTGACAACCTTCCAAAGCAATTTACCAGCACAACACTTGACCAACCCGAGCAAGCACAAGAAGGTAGATGTCATATCTTGGATCAACTCAAGGCAAATAATGAAAAATTTTAGAGACTTCATGAAGGCATTCAAAAAGTGTAGGGAAAATATGAACAAGTTGCTCTCTTTAGTTTTCATGCTTGATAAATTAATTGATGCGCATTTGTAGGAAAGCTCAACCAAGCTCATGGAGCTCAAAGAAAGATTTATGCATACAATGGAGGAATTTTCTAAAGTCAATACACAAAAAGAGTTAATCTCCACCCAGAGAGAAGTTGAGGTCCAAACATTTGCACAACTTCAACACCTTATTTGGGATCAGCTGGAACCCTCCATGCATATACTTTAGAGAATGCACAAAGTGACTCAATATTTTGTCTCAAAACATAGTTTCTCAACCCCATTGATGCACCTTCTGTTAAATAACTTCTGGCAGAAGTACATAGCCTTCTTAATTCTTCCAACAATGAGTGTCGCAACTGGAAGAACTTTATAATAGACTTAACTATCTTCACCAAAAATTGTAGAAATTTTTCCAGAGAAGTAAAAGTTGATATGTTCAATATTTGGTTCATAATGTTTGGAGAACTGAACACAATTTTCCAGCAGGAGAAAGTTGGCATCAAATGTTGCCACTCCCTAAGTTTGGAGCTTTTGTAATATTTTTAAATACTTTGGCAAATAGCAACAAGAATTATCCCACCCAATTTGTTAAGGTCGTTAGTGATAATTTCATTTTAGGCACCAATGAAAGAATAAATGACATCTGTACGAAAGCACAAGTGACAATTGGGCATTGAATTGTCTTTATATTTTGTAATTTGTAATTAGTATAGACAGACCAAGATGGGGAAAAGGAATAAATGATGTAAATAAACTAATTTGTTGATCTTCATAGTTGTTCTGATTATGTTTGTCCTTGAGCGTTTGCATCTGATTAGTTAAGGAATCATGAAGTATTTCATATTATTCATTATGTTGTCTCAGTTTTCATAGGCTTATTAGAAGTAACTTTGTGCATAACTAGTTTCCATTATTCACTGAGATTTGTATTTCAGTGCAAACTATTCTTGCACTTTGGGTGAGACGTAGGAATGTAAGCCAGACCATAGAAGCTACAATGATGAGTTAACTGTAATAGGAATAAGTAGAAATGGTTAACAGTTTTTGAAAAGTTTTACGTTCTTGGACTCTTTGGAAGTGAGGATAAATCAGTTTATCAACATAGAGATCTTGGTTCAGAGTGTACTCTAAAGGAATCAGTAAATAGAAATTTTACTGGAGTCTTTTGATAAATGAATCATTCGAAACAGTTGTATTTTCATCTCTTTGCTTTGTACCACCAATTGAGTAATTATACACACATATACATATATACATATGTATATTCATGTATAATATATTGTACACATACTAGTGTGAATAATATATTCTCATACGCACACATAGATATTATATACACATACATGCATGTGTGTGTATGTGTCTCTCTCTCTATATATAGATCATTGAATTTGCCATGGCTGCACTAGAGGGAAATTATGACTCATCATAGTTATGTCTCCTGTTTTGATAACCTCCAAGAATGAAAGTTGTACTCTCTCAAATTTCATACTGTGTAAGAGTATAGACCGAAGGGCTGAAACTTCAAATTTTTCTGACCAGGCTTTGCAAATTAGACAGGTATGCAAGTGTGAATTTAACAATGACTATGAACTTACACAGGTTTGCAGAACAGCTAACAATACAAAATTACGTCAAGGCTGCTTTGGTGATGTGGATTCAATCTGCCTTTCTTATTCTATGTATAGGAGGTCATTCATGAAAAAAAATGTTGAAATGGCATTTGTTAGAGGTGATTTTTTTTTCTTTTTCTTTTTCTTTGTCCTTTCAAACATCAGAACCGTGGCATCTTTGATTATATTGTTAAACTACTCTGGGATTTAAGTGTGCATGGGGCTCACACTGTTTGGAAGTGGCTTTTGTTCCAGTTTGGAAAGTTTTGGAACTATGCTTCCAACTTTTGGTTATAGGAAAGCAAGCAACTCAACGGGAAGTTTTCTATAGGTTGCTTTCTGACTCTCCAAAATACTTCAGTAGCCAAGTACAAGTTAATCGTGCAATACAAGGTGCCCATTCTTTCAACATTTTGCTTGCATTGCCTTCTAAGATTTGCATTGGAGTGGCACAAATATAAATAGTCCCTCTATTTCATTCTGCAGATGTTGTTGCATTGGTACAGTGTAGTCGTCATAGCCTTGGAATCATGGCTTCCAGCCGAGGAGCAGTAGTTGGTAAACTAGTAATATATGTATGTTCTTTTACTTGGTCATCTTCTTTGTTAGGATTGTGGCAATTTGTTTGGAGTATCAGGCTTTTTTAGACTCTATTTATGTTGCAATCACGATCTCATGCTTTCGTAAATCTTCCTTGCTTTGCTTTAGGAACCTAATGGAGATATTGTAGACTGTACTGTTCTGGGGCCTGCAGGTCATCTCATCAATGGCAATCTGCACTTGCTACAAAAATGGGTCTTTGAGTCCGATGCTAGATATGTTATTTTGGTGGAAAAAGTACAAGCTCTAATTTTATTTTCAACTTAGACTAAAACTTTGTTTAGATGATTAAATCAACTACACAGTCATTATGTCTGTAAATTACTTTGTTAATGCATGTACCTGCTTTCAAGAAACCGTAGGATGCTATTTTCCAAAGATTGGCTGAAGATCGGATCTATAATTACATTCCAAGCATAATGATCACTGCTAAAGGCTACCCAGATTTGGCTTCAAGGTACTCTTGCCTCAGAAACTTTATGAAATGAGCGACATTCATTATCAGTCCCCACAACTGTGTAGACTAATTTCATTTTTTTACAAGTAGGTTATTTTGGGGCTCGTTTGAGTGCATTTTCTTTGATCCCAGAATTTTACATTTAGTTTAAGAGGTCAAGTTTCTGTGGTTAGACACTTTTATGCTATTGTTTGATTTTTAAAGAAGCATGGGGGGTTAGTGGTTGTGCAGAGCAATGTAAAATGCATTGCCAGTCTATTTTGAAAGCAAGGTCTTCTTTCAGACAAAATGTCTTTGTGTGTCTTAGGTTTCACCAATGGTTTTGTAGTCAAATCATGGTTACATAAGGTTGGTACATCAGATTCTATGTGGGAGAGAGAAGTAGGTTGGTCATGTCATTTGGAAATGTACTTATGCCACAACTTTCTACGCATGGTCATAGGCCAAATTCAACTATATTTTGATTCCCCCCTCTTATGGAGATCCTCTTTTAGGGGATTTGTTGGATGATCACAAATAGCTGAAAAATCTTATGAGATACAATATGATTGCCTGCCAAATTGATTTCTTCTGGAGAACAAGGTGTAAGGCAACTTTTCATGAACATAGTTCTCTGCTCAACATATGCGAACTGATGTTTTTAAGTAGTACATGACTACACTTATTAAAGTAAAACTCGGTTTCTTGGGTAAAGATGCTGATACCTTGCCCCTCTTTTGGCACAAGCTCAAATGCTAGCTTTTCTAGTTTTTCTAGGGATACTCGGGGATGCGTCCACACCCACAACCCTATGTCCCTCTCCTTTTTCTGTTCTCGGAACATGGGGATGGCAAGAAATATCCCTTGGCTGTCTTGTGTCCTTTGGGAAAATTGGGAATGTGTCCCCACCCCCCATCCTTGTGTCCTTGTCCCCATTGTTGTTCCTAAGACCTGGGGATGGCAAGGGATGCCCCTTGGCCATCCTTTGTCCTTTGGAAAAATCGAAGACGTGTCTACCGTTTCTTGAATTAAAAGAAACAAAAGAAAGGGCATGGAGAGCCAACAAGCCCTCCCACACCCCTTATGAAACCTTAAACACACCCTGTATGTAACCCACTCACCCATTTGCATTGCTGCTCACAATTTGTAAAGTGCCTTGCCAAATCTGATCCAAGAACACTGATTTTCTGCCCTTCGAATTTTGACAAACATTTTGCTTGCAACACCCAACTTGCTGATAATAAGCTTCAGATTGCTTTGCTTTCTTTTGTCTTGATGCAATGATGAATAAATGCTTGTAAATATCTTCCAAGATGACTATGCAATTATCTAAAATGAAGATGCAACTCTTTATGTGTTTTCAAGTGCATATAAATGAATTTCTAAATGCAAATGCACACCTACAGCCAAGAGGAATTTTCACAAACACTTGGCATAGAAACTAACACAAAGTAATGCAATTACATGTAAAAGACATTTTGTCAAATAAATGACCAGCAAACTCCTTATATCTCCAATATGATATTGCAATGAAATATAAGTGATTACAAGCTGTAGATGAAGTGCAATCAGACTTATTACAATATAGATATGACTGAAACTATCAATACCAACTACCATACTCATGACAGCCTTACATATGCAATTTGATTGTTCATAATATGACTGTAATTACATTGTCGTGATGCTGATTATACCAGCAAATGATCCCTAATGTAAATGAGACACTAAATGCAAAATAACTTCAGAAATGAAGAACCTGGTTTTGTAGCAGCACCCACAAATAAGCTCGTTTCTCTTTGATGAAGCTGAATTTTTCCTTCAAGAAGGTGTGTCAACCCTTCTCTATGCCCAGCAATGCCACACAAATTTTATTGGAATTTATTGTGCCTCCAAAACTAAAATCGCCCCCTTGCCAAGAGGTCGCCCTTGGTTTGCCTGGCAACTTTTTAGAAAAATAAATACAGCAGTATTGGCTTCCAAAATTGTTATAGAAATGATTGTCTTCGCAAGAGAAAGTGATCCCTCCAATACCCACAAAGAGATGAAGCTTCAATGAAGAGTAATGAATGAAAATGCTAATCCTTCCATGGCTGGTCTGCAGATTGAAGCAAAATTACAGACCTCAAAATATCTCATGAATCTCTCCAAAAATGACCTCCAATGATTGCAATAAGTCCAATGAGAAAGACTGAAGTATCTTCCTCCACTATCCAACTAGGGTTGGTGTTGCACAACCGAAATTGGCACTTAACCAGCTAGGTTTGGTCTTTCACAAACGAAGACTGGAAAACAATAAGCTAAGCATTCGGCTTCGACAGTGTAGTAGAAAAGTGTTTGCAACTCAAGATGTCCAAATGCATAGCCCAAGCCTCTTTTTATACTTTTTCAACCTCATCACCAAAAGACTTCTAGAAGATTCCAAAAATATTCCTTAAGTGACTTTATTACTTTATTATTTTATTATTAAGTCACTTAAGTCACTTTTTATTATTAAATTAATTAAATAATAAGTCATCCCTTTGATATTTTATTTTAGGGGAATAACTTAATAAATAATTAATTTAATAACATCTCTTGATTTAATTAAATCATCAATTAAGCTATCCTCATAAATTATCAATAATTTGGACAACTTAATTAAATAATTTAATTAAATCATCATACCTCCAATTCGGGGACATGACACAATTACCACAATCATTTTTGCACTTGCTGGTATGAACTTGAAAAGGGAGGAAAGAATAGGAAAGGAACATGCAAAGTTTATGACTAGTCAGCAGTGACACATTTCTCACAGAAATAAAACTCATGGCTTGAAGGCATGGAATTTAAATCACACCCAGCTTGATGCCAAATATGATAATTTTCTACAAAATCTAAAAGTAGCCTCAAAGGTTCTTTGGGAAAGTTGGATCAATAGTTTGGTTAAAATGTTTTCATGCTCTTCAAACAATGTGCCATTGGGATCATATGCTGACATGTTCTTATTCTCATTTTGATCTAAACCTGGAAACATGATGATCCTATGTTATCAAGAGAACAATTTGGATTGATAGGTAGTATTATGCAGTTATTTGGTACTGTAAAATAACAAATTGTACACATCATAAGTTCAATTTATCTATGCTTTTTGCTAAATCAGGGGTCACTGAAGTTTACATTCTTCTTTGTCTCCTTAGCTATTCACTATAAACATACTATGGACTTTTGTAGGCTGATATTTAGATCTTTATGAATATGTAATATTTGGTAAACGTTAAAGCTTATATATTGGATTTTTCATATATATATATATATATATATATATATATTGACATCCACAAGAAAAGATCTCCTAGTGTGCCATCCCTGAAATGTGTTCTGTTGTCCTTGTCGTGAAAATGCTATGGAACATAGAGCTTTTCTAGTGTAGGATTGCCTTCTGATTCCTTTGCTCAGCTGATGTAATGATCATCTTTCTTAATGCACCATAAGATGCATATCTACTCATAAAACAAATTGGCAGCTGACTATATCCTGTAATTGAACTGTTTCAAATTATGATTTAACCAAAGATCCCGACAAATGACTATCAAGGATGGCCTAGATGTGGCAGGAAATTAACTATTGACTACTGAAGTTTAGTCTTATGCCAGTCAAATATAATTTCTTTGAGACAACATAGATATAATGTGTCTAGTGCAAATCATGCAGATTACAAATGGGCAATCTATGAGAAAATGATGAGCCATTTCACTATTCAAGAAACATAGAAGTTAGAATTTGGGACCTTGTCATCCCTTGTAAGATATTTGTCATTTGTCTTTTGCGGATGTAGGTCATCAAAAATCTTTTTTATTTTTCATAATAGCTTTTCATTACATCTAATTTTCATCAGATTTAGCTCCTCACACAAGCATCCAAAGCATTGAAGGTCAAATCTAACATATATCCAACAAGCTTGGAACAAACAAGATTCCCAAGTTCCTTGAGCAATGCTCAAGAGTCCACGAGATTTTATGTTCCTTGAACTGTCACACCTTTGATCAATGAAGCTTCCATGATAGTCTGGGGGAAGAAAGGGTTTTGGGGTGAGGGTATGTGCAATGCTTGGTTACTCTTTTATCAACAACACCTATGGCTTGGGATGTAAATCCTAGCCAAATATTAGAGATCTCTTTCCACAAGCACCACCAGGTAAAATATTTAGTTTTTGATTAGGTCTTATATATCCAAACATGATATAAGAGCTTGATCACGAGTGGTATGCATGGTATGCATATTATGAATTTTTTGAATTTTTAAGATGTCATAATGATGTAAGATATGAAACCCTCCGATTGAGCTTCTCATATATATTTCCATTTAGGGAAAATTTTCCTTCTGTTTGTTGAAGGCTTCATTGAAAACCTCAATGAAAGAATATCAAGGCAATTTCAACACCATCTCCCTCTTATTGAAAACCTCCTTACATATGTTAAAGATCACTTAAATCCTTTTCTCTCCCAAGGTTTCTACATGATTTTGTGTTCTTGTGGGCATTATCTACTTAGAATAAATTGGTCGACCCATTTGAACAAGGTTAAAGGAACATGTATAGATGCCATGTATAATAAAACAAGAGAACTTACCTTGGTTCAATGTTTGTAAAAAATAAAACAATATATCTTCTTAGAGGAAGGTTAGATAATTACAAAAGAGTAGCATTATGTGAGTGTCTAGTAAGAGAGACAATTGAGATACAAATAAAACCAATATATTTAAATATGGAGGATGGTTGAAGGACAAACAATAATGAAAGGCTTGTATGTCGGAAACTTGTGTTGTCATTCATGTCAATAGAGTGTTGTTGCATTGATGTTAACCCTTGAGGAAGTAAGGTGGTTGTTTTATCATGTTGTCATTAGTGCTGCCATTGGCGTCAACCCCAATGCAGCAATGATGTGTATCGAAAGTGGTGTTCTAGCTCTAGCCCCGCATTCTTCGATGTTTATGCTTGTAGGGTTTGGATATGTTGGATTGAGGTGTTATATCCAAAGTTTTAGGTTCCGGATCATGTGGTGAAGTTGTGTCTACCGGGCAGTGAATCCATGAAGCAGTTAAGTTGTTTGGGAGAAATGAGATTGTTCGCATTCGCGAAAGTTTCTTGTGCTACGGATCCGGGAAATGTAAAAGCCGACATCGCCCCAGATTTTCCTTCCCCAAAAGTTTCTGTGGAGTCGAAATTACCCTCAAGGTTGTTTGGTATGTTGGATGTTTGTGCCAGTGTGTCTGGTTGCACAGGATGAAGATGTTCCTCAGTTTCAGGTGGTTGCAGTAGTAGTGGTGAATATTTTGATGATGTGGAATATTCTGAGATGTTGTATGAATGTTGTGAAGTGTTGCTATGTGGTCCGCGAGTCGTCTTTGGATTTGTTGAAGCGTGTACTTAAATGTTTAAGGGTGTTAACACAGGTTCGATTGAACTAGTGTGTTAGTTCTAATTAAGGAAGTTGTGTGTTGCATGTGGAGGCTTTGCAAAGCGTGTCGGTGTGGATTTAGGTCCTAGATAAGGGTGTGTGTGGTCCACCCTCATCTCTTCCCACCGCGGAGATGTTTTGGGGCCAACCTATTTTGAATTTATATGTTTAAGGTGTATAGCTGACCTTGAAAAATGTTTTTAAGGTTGCGAATGGTATAAAGGCAAGGGGAATTGTTGGAGAAGAGTGTGTGAATGCAAGGATGTGTTGAGATGCAAATTTAATCAGATGCAGAGATCTGAAGTGCGAGCTTAATGCCTATGACTCCAATGTAGTGAGTAGAAGGGTCTACGTTTGCAAAGTACTTGAAGTTTTTGAAAGCAGTGAGCTGGAGGTTGCTGATGGTGCAAAGTTGTAGTGGTGGATATTTTCTGTTGCTCTAAGATGGATTTCTCATTATAATAATCTTCTTTCTTTCTTCTTTCTAATCTGGCAGTGAGCCCTCTAACAGTGAGCCTATTGTATTCGGTGTTGCAATTACTTTATATCGTGAGCTAATCCTCACTGTGGTTTTTCCCTTCTTGGGTTTTACACGTAAATTTGGTGTTATCATGTGTTTGGATGTGTTTCCATTACTGTTTCTCATGTTTACATTTTGCTAATGCATGATAAGGGTTTAATGGTTGTTAAGAGTTTAAGGACTGATGCAGATCTAAATGTTAATCAGGGTTTTGATGTTTTAATGTACAACTGATTCAGCCCCCCGCCCCGCCCCCCTGCCACTCTCAGTTGTCTTGTGCATTTAACATTGTAATGGTTTTGATAAAAAGATAAAGTGATGCTAGATAATTTCTGATAAGCTTAGTAGATATCATTAAATTAAGCTGTTGCTCTCCATTGTTTTCATAGGGACCTTGTAATGCCCTTAAATTTTACACTAGGAAATTAGTGGACAAACACATGACAAAACCCCACACATGCACGCACAATACTGTCAAAGTTGAACAACATTTTGACCTATGTAGATGACAACACCATCAAGTGCATGATGATACAAGGTCAATGCACACCAACATAGAAACACAAGTGGAAGATTTACACAACCATTGTGAATGAAATCAACATGATGAGAAAAGGAGATAGAACCTTCTCACATCTAATGGTGAACAAGAATGGAAAGAACTAAAGCCCATACTAAAGTTCATCCCAACACATTCAATCCCTCAAGCAAACATCCAATGATGATTTCACAACACTCAAACATCCTCTCAAGCAAGCCATGAGTGAGGCACAAATCCCCAAAATGAGCAAATGGCTAGGCCTAGGCAAGCCTAAAGAAACCTATGTGAGACATAGTATAATTTTTTTGATTTACAAGCTGGTAAAGAATGGTTTGAAACAACCAACTTAAAAGAGCTTAAGCCACATTATGACATCCTTAAAACTCACAAAAATTCCATATTCATTTTATCAAAAAATGCACTATTCACATGCAAACATTCTTTAATTTAAAATATGACAATAGGACATGCAATCACATGCAACTTCTAAATTCAAGCATTGGGGATATAGAGATATATTATCGATTTCCATATATTCTCAACATCTAAAAAGCAGCTTAACGTGATTAATCCATCATTTTTCTTTCAAAAGTACATGTTAGGATATACAAATTGATATTTCATTCCAAAACAACATTCAATTTATCATTAAATCACAATTCTTAAATGGTTACAGAGGAGAGATCACATCACAAGCATGGATGGGTTTCATTCCAATTCAAAGATGAGTTACATATACAATTACCACTTTACCACGCCTTCAACAAAAGTTCACTGATAACCATATATTGCAACTTTCTTAAATATAACAAATTACAATAATTCAAGATATAGCAATTGAGGAGAGATGAGATCCCAGCATGCTCTCCATCACAATTTCATTGCACAACTCAATGGTGATCAACACGATCCAACATTGTGGAACCTTGGGGCACACCCCTTTATACTAAGAGACAAACTCATGGTTGCAAACATAAGAATGGAATACATGATCGGCCTCAAACACACAACACAATCAAGAAAGGTTTCATTTCACGAATTGGTTCCACACAAGGATTGTAATTTACATAAGAGGAAGAGAAAGGGAAGCTTAAGACATGGAGTGTCTTTGCCTTGGGCTCCAAGACACAAAGAAGACTTTGGAGACATGAGTATTTCAAGTAACACCCATCACAATGGATGCATCTTTTGAACATTTTCATCAAAAATTGGCATCAACTCTAGGTAAAATCCCAATAGAGTTGGAAAATAATGTTCCCTTGCCTAGAACATTTGCATCAAATCTAGATAAAATCCCAAAAAGTTGGAAAATTAATATTGCATTTACTTGCAACATTTGCATCAACTCTAGATAAAATCCAAATAACTAGAAAATAATGTTGCATTTAATTGTTTTCTAGGTCAATGTTTGAACCCAAATTTTATTTGTTTAATGATTCCAATCTTGTCTTAACCCTAGATACAATCCAATAGAATAAAAGCAATCATGACCACTACAAGTGTTATCAGAGGGGTTATTTGATGTTACTAGTGAGCTTAGATGGTCTAGAGGGCCTGTATGAGACTTTTTGAAGTTATTCTCGACTTTTGGTGTGTTATCCAAGATTCTTGGAGAGTGTGTCTATTTATAGTAAGTCACCCAGTCAAACTCGATTCTCAATATTCATCATCGGTATCACTCCTGTGCAATCAATTTTCAATTCCGATGCTTTTTGATAGTTTCCGCAACTTGGGTACATTAATGGCTTTATTTTAATTATATTACTAAGGTTGCTTAATATTATTTAAAAAGCATCTTAGTGTTATAGCTCGTTGGAATTGGGATGGAAATATGTAAATGTTGGGATGCTGATAAAGTGGCTTTATGTGTTGGGAATAATTAAATAATGAAATAAATCACTTTTTGGGGATATAAGGTTTATTTAATTGATAATGTGATTTTATATTGAGTTTTCAGAAAAGTTCTCAAGAAACTTATAAAAGGAGATATGGAGAGCTGTTTTGGGATTATGTAGTTTATTCAATTTTATTTGATTGAAACCCTTGTCGTTTTGGGAGTTTGAACTTAGTTCATCTCAATCTTTTGGAGGATGAAAACCCTCTTGGAGAAGATCAGTCTCGGTAGTCTCGGTGGTGAGACTATCCACCTGGGCTGGTACAGGTGGAGTCATTCAGATTTCGTTGTTGGATTCAATGATTGAGGTTTGAAATTTATGAAGTATTTTTAAAAAGATAAATTTCTAAGTTTGTGGGGATTAGTGATAGATCTGCAAAGAATCAGAAATTCATCTGCTGAGAAATATTATATGAAGATCTTGGATGCCAAATTAGAGAGTTCTTTCCTTCTAAATGTGAGAGCATTGATTACCTATGCTGGTGTGGGAAATAAACTCCTACTTGGCGTGGATTTACTTGCAAATCGAGGGGTTTTGATGAGGGCCGATAGATACATGTTCATGACAAGGCGACACACTTCTAGTTAAGTTGACCTAGTAGTTTATCCTTGGGCATTGAAAATGGTTGCTCACTGTTTTTGAAGATATGTGAACTCCAAATCCTTCAATGATTGAGGCATTGGAAGGCATTCATTCCAGAATCACACTTCTGTTACGACTAGCCGCTCCTCATTGTTGGAAGTTTAGGAGTATTTGAAGGTCAGATAAATCCAATGTTGGATGTCTAGTTGTAATTACCACTGTGCACTAGCCGCTTGGATTGTGGAGAGATTCTGAGACTAGACGCATGGAAAATAGTCTTATTTTCTGCTAGTGTAGACCTATAAGCCTGCTATCACTTCAGTTATAAATTGCTTCCTCGAATGCAAAAGAAGTCTGTTCTTATTGGCCATTGAGAAGAATTGGTTTGGACATGGAAACCTCCAATTAACTAGTTTCTGTGCAAATTCCATTGTATTTTCAGCTCCTTTGAAAACAGTTCTTAGGTCAGAAAATATCTTCCCGAGTTTTAATAATATTCAAGGAGTCTGAGATCTGATTTGTAAAGTGTGAGGTGAAATGGTGCAAAAAATTTGGTAGCAAACAAGGGTGGTATCTTACAGTTTGGTGTAATGAATCGGCCAAAATATTAAATGAATAAACTGGTATTTAGGGCAAATATTATTTAAACCCCTTTTGCACATGTTATTTAAATTGGATTTAGATACTTAAACCAGTTCTAACAAAAGACCTAATTTCTCTTCTGTAGTTATACTTTATACATTAATAACCATTGTAATAACCCTAATGGTTATTTAAATGAATTAAAATTTTGATTTAATTATTTTTTTTACCTAAACTTATGAGAACCCAAATTTCTTCACTAATTTGCATTCATTGAGACCCCAAATTACTTTAAAACTAAACTCAAGGTTTTAACTAGTAAAGCCTGGATTTAAGTGTGTTAGAGCAAAGCACCTAGGAAAATCAATTGCAGAATAACCTTCACGAGATAGAGAGGAGCACCATGCTACTTCACCAGAGAGAATGAAATATGAGATGATTAATTTTACATATAGTACATGCTTTTAAAGCCGTGAAATATTTGGTGGGTGAGAAACTCCCTAGCATGGGAAAAGCTACCCGAAAGATTAATTACAAACTATTATGCCTAAGTTAAAACTTAAGACTAAATGTGTTGTACCCCAAAATTAAAATTTTTGTTACACTTAGATATTTTGAAGAAATAAGTAAAAGTCTTGTTAAATCAGTCAAAAAGGTCAAAATTTGGGTGTGCAGGTCTTGCATGAGAGGTTAAAACGCAAAATTTTCAAAATTTGACGATCTGGGTCTGCTCAAAGCAGCTTAATCTACAAAACCTAGATCTCAGTTTTTCATCCCTACTTTTTAGGAAAATTGCTATTTTTAGAAATTTTCTAAAATTAGTAACGTTTTCTGGGTTTCTTTGGAAATAGATATTGGCAAAACTCTCTAAAAATAGAAAGTTGGTCCGATAGGGTTCAAACTGATTTTGATTGGCTCAAAATATGTCCATATCAAGCTGGTGCAGTTAGAATCTCAAAATAATTAGTTTTTCCCTAGTGGGTCTATTTTGCTTTTTCAGAAGTATATTAGGAGCTCCGAGGTCATCAATGAAGGTCAGCTGGCTGCTAGGCGTTAGATTCAACATTCAAAGCATTCAACAGAAGGCGAGATGATGAACAAGCTTAAAGAACGAAGAAGATGAAAAATGATGAAAATTTTCTAACATTGCCAGACTTGGGCGCCCCAGGTGAAGATAGGCACCCACCTTTTTAGGGCACTAAAAGATGAAATTAGGGTGTATGCCTCCAACCAAAGTTGCTCAGTTCTCTGTCAGCGCCGCAATGAATCCAACGGTATAGCCATTAGATTATCCAGTCGCTTGGGATTCGAGGCTGAACAAAGAGATTTCACACATAAGTCTGAGTGGAGAAAATGAGAAATATCAAAAATTGACTGTGGGAATTTTGGGCGCCCCAAGTGAAGGACGCCCAACTTGTTGAGGCACCTGATCCAGCTGTTAGGGTTTGGTAAAGTGCTCAATCTCTTCAGTATTCGCTCAGCTCCGCCACGCCTGCCTTCATCAGATCATTCGACTGGCCATCTTTCAGCAAATTCAGATCGAAGTCAATGGTACAGAATGAGGGTTTCAAACTTGAAGGTGAAAGTTCATAAAAATAAACTAAGTTTGGAAGGTTTGGGCGCCCCAGGAGAGAAAAGGCGCCCAAGTTTTCAGGGGCTTAAACAGATGAATTCACAAAAGTGTCTCTAACGTGATCTCTTCACGGTCGATCAGGCTTTCCAACGAGATATCCAACACATCGATTAGAGTTTACAGTCACCAGATATGAGGAGCTGAAAGTAGGGTGAAACGAGAGCTAAGAACCAAGATTCAGAAGCAAACAGGAAAAATGGAAAAATAATCTAAGTGTGGTGAACATGGGCACCCCCAGCCAAGAAGGGCGCCCAAACTTTTGAGGGTTTAGAATTCATTGTTTGACGAAGTATCTCCTAGAAGACCCCTCCTAATATCTCGTCAGCTTCGCGATGAGGATAACAGGCAATCAATCTGACGCTTGGAGCACTAGATTCGACGAGATCATCTGTAGAAGAGGAGTCTGAAGAAATTGAAGATCATGAAAATGGCTAACTCTGGACAAAATGGGTGCCCCTGGAAGGAAAAGGCTCCCATGAATTCGAAGGTCGAAATGAAGATTTTAGCCAGAGACGCCTTCAGAGCATTCTTCTCAGAATCAGTCAGGCTCCGCGATGAATCTTTCAGCTCGTTCATCAGATTAATCTGCAAGCCGGAAATCAGAGGCGAAGTGGGAGGTCAAAATGAAGAAAAGTTGAAAATATCGAAAATTTGACTAAGACTGCTTGAAGTGGACACCCCTGGTGAAGAAGGGCACCCATCTTCTCATGCCTTAGAATTTTTTTCAAGATTTTCAAAAAGTTTCAAAATTGCAAGTGAAGGAAGATGGCATCCAAATTCAATGAACAACTGATTTAGGGTTTTTGAAAATAAAAGCAAAAGAAAGCAAGGCAAAAACAAAACCCTAAATCTATTTAACACCTCTCTTTCATGTAATTTTTATTATTTTTGGAGGTAGTATTCAAAGGAGAAAGTTGGAGCAGCAAGTTTGAAGAATTTTCTCAAGATTCAAGAGCTTAGTTTGCTGGTTTTTCATCAAAATTTTCAGACTAGCAACTTAAACCCTTGCTTTTTCAAGCTTTTTCATCCAAAAAATTGAGTTTTTCAAAGAGAAGGCCAAGGTTTTCAAAATTTCAGCGATCTGGGTCTTTTCACTTCGTTCTTCTGAAGAAATTTTCAAGAACTTCATCAAGTTGCAGCAACTGCTTTTTATTTGCATGTCAGTGAAATCTTCAGTGCATTCAGTTTTCAGTCATCTGGGTCCTCTCAAATCAGTCTTCTGAAGAAAACCCATGTCACAGCTTTTTTTCAAGAAAGTTTCAAATCTTAGGATTGGCTGCTTTTTCGATCAGCCATCAGTATTTTGCAAATCTAATCAACTGGGTTCATTTTAATCATATTTTGACCAAAACCCAGGTGCCAACTTTTTTTCATGAAAAATTGAAGAAATTAGGGTTTGCTGCTTTTTTAGGCAAAAATTCAAAATTTTCAAAAACGGACGATTTGGGTTGTCTTGCAACAAAATTCAGAGCAAAACCCATATCTCAGAAAAAGTTTCAAAAAATTTATCCGTTGGAGCAAGAAAATCAGCATTCTAAAAATAGAAGTTGCTCAAAGCTTGTCTGAACATAGGCGAGTTTACAGTCTTTCTTCAAGTTTTCTGAAATGGAGTACACTCCCAATGTTTTCAAGTCTGAATCAACCCTCTATCACGATTACATCAAAACAGCTGAGACAAACTTGCATCACATCAAGCCGATGTTTGATCTACATGCTTTGGAGAGCGCAGGAAACACCTCAATTAGGAACCTGGGACATTCTGGACTCCTCGCAGCAATGTCTATTCCTATATCAGTTTAGAGTCTTGAGTTTGTAATCGCTTGCATCAAGCATTACAATCCGGATACAAGGGAGATCCAGTCAGTAGATGGTAGATTGATTTGCAGTCTACAGCCTGATATGATCGAGAAGTGTTTTTCCATTCCCCCATTGCTTGAAAGCGTGACTCTCTCAAAGGGCGAATGTGAAAGGATATAGGGATTGCACAAAGATAAATATAGCAAGAAGATTGCACAGAGGTGGATGAAAGAAAAACACAAGACTTTGCCAAAGAACGTCGGGTGAGGAGAGTTTAAGGATGAAATTGCTATCATTATCACCTTGCTCAACAGGGTAACTGGCTCAGAAGATGCCACCAAGTTTCAGCCTTGGATGTTTTATGCCATACCCCACATCATGAAGAAAACTGAGTTCTACGATTGGCCTACCTTGATCAATGACAACCTACATCAGCAGATGACAGAATACTTCCAATTCCATGAATTTCATATGGTGTCTTACCTAGTCTACCTGGTGGCCTATCAAGGTCAATTCAGAGGGATGAACACCGAGGGATCATTGAGTGTACAACATATATATAACTAATATCCCCAGTTGGAATTCACGAAGTCGCTGTATCACTATAAAAGAGTGAATGAGGCCTTTCTGATGTACACTGTGCGGGACCTAGACAACGAATTACACGTTCGCATCTCTTTAGTTGCCAGGGCAGCAATGGCGGAGTGGGTGGATTGGTTCATACAATTCCCTACTTTCACCTATCTCAGGGTCTATGGCTATTCAGGTGCCCTGCTCATGTTACCAAGGTATCCGTCAGAGGAAGTCGTCTTCATGGAATTCTTGAGGCAAGCACACGATGTCCACACAGTCTTGAGGAATAGAAGGAAACCCTCCCTCCATTTTCCATTAGGGCTGGGAGTTTATACATGCAGAATTGCCACAGATGCAAAGACAATGGGAGATGAGCTGGATAAACTCGGCCTCGAGTCTTACAGCGAGAGACGATCATTTGATCCTCATGGTGTCTACACTGGCCGACTTGAGAAGAACTATGATCATATATCCGCCCTTGAAGATTTTTGGGCTAATTGTACAGATGAGTTCAAGGTGCGGAGGCGTAGTTACAGCAGGCTTACTCTCCATCAGATGAAGGACTATTTAAACGAAAACATAGAAGGGTTATCAGATGATGATGAAGATGTGCTTCTCCCGATGTATACTTAGAAGCGAATTGAAGATCGGCCCCTTCCACAAGTTAACTGGGCTAATAAAGAGTCACTCTCAGTTGAAGACAGGACAAGACAAGCCCTTGAGCACAACAAGGTTTTCTTAATCCTTAAGAGGAAAAACTCCATTCCAGTAGCAGAGCCAACAAGGGCAATTCCCTCTTCCTCCAGAGCACAGTCAAAAGGGAAGGGTAAAAGTCAGTCTCAAGAAGGTGTCAAAGGTAGTAGATCAAGTAAAAATGTAAGAAGGTTAGACTTCTTAGGCATAGTCATACAGGAGCAGCCTACGATTGATTCAGAAGCTCCTCTTGACGAGCCCGTAATTCAGAAAGAAGCAAAGGAGCCACCTTCAACACATGTTTCTGTACCTTTGACAGGTTCTTCACCGATTCACATCGACTTTGATAGTGAAGATGAAGAGATTGAAATTGCACCTCCTAGGGAAGTTAGTAAAGTGAAATACGCTAACCGATTTTTTCATTGAAATTTTCACACACAATCAACACTTCGCCAATTGAATTAGCGTTAGCATTAAAATTGAAATCCAAGTTTGAAAGATCTCAACGCCAAGAATGCACACTCAATCCCAAGGAAGGATAGGTGTTGTCATATGGTGGAGAAACTAAAAAAAATAATTTGAAATGAAACAAACTCAACGTCAAGAATGTGCACTCAAGATCCCACTGAGGGCAAGGTGCTAACATATGACGGAGTTATTAATTGAAACTGAAACAATCCAGCCATGAAGATACAACTATTTAATTCATTCGCTGCGGCAGGCATCCACTTAAGAGTGGGTACAAAGAGAGATAGAAATTCAATTATCCACATTGTCGGTAGACCATCCAGGGGTACTTAATGTGAGAAGAAGAATTAATTGCAGCGATTAAGGACTGAAACAGTACTACTGTTAACAGTCTTACAAATAAGGAGTGAGCTGCAAATTACATGTAAATTACAATAGCTTCAAAGCACATGAGTAATGGATGATCCCATACAAATAATTATCTCTTTAACTGCTGATAAATAATCAAAAATCTGAACTTCTAAGTCTGATAAGAAAAATCAACAAACTGAAATGAAGAACCAGCAACTGTGAACCCACTAAAATATTCATAACTCATTCAAAATACCTCGGAATCGAATTATGTCTTTTGCAGAGACCTTCTAGGAGGTAGGCGCCCAAATTCTGACCACAAAACAGCATCAAATCTTCACATATAATTTTTGGCACAATCCCAAACCTCTCCAGAATGGTACAGCCTTCCTTGAGGGCGACTTTGACATAAAAAATCAGAAACTGAAAATTAAAATCTGAAACTCTCCAAAGATGGTTGCCTTGGGTGTAGGAATGGATTGGAAAAGTACCCACAAGAAAATTAAATTCACTCCAAAAGCTGTATGCAAAAACCACCTTCAGCTGTGACTGTATCAACAACTTCAAAACTAAAAATTTCATCTCAATTCTGCTAATTTGATTTGAGAAGCAGCAAATGACCAACTAGGTGTTGTATTTCAAACACGAAATTGGATTGGAACTAGGAGGTAAGCATCCCTCGAAGTATTAAACAAGTTGTCATTTGGACAGCATAACATTAGCATAAAAACATTGGATGAGAAAAGCTGGAGTAAAGCATTCATTTAATAGAAGATTAGAAGACTCTTCAATTTCCCAAGAAGGTAGGCCAAGAGTCACCAATGACTTTTCAAATTTCCAAAAAACTTCTAACTTCTCAATATGGTGTCCACTTTATCAAGGCACATTAAAACTTTATTTTAAAATAATATTTCCAAGAAAAGGCGTCCACTTTCCCAAGGCATTAAAAGACTTAATAATATTTAATTCATCCTCCATGAAGGCATCCCCCTTCAAGACCACCTTTTAAGAACAACATAAAGTTATTTCCCTAGGCCAAGGGGTCAACTGCAAATTATAACATTAATGCCTTTATTTATGAAATTCACCAATATAAAGTTTTCAGAAGCCAAAACTTGAACTCATTTAATTGCTCCAACTGAAAATGAAGACCTGGAGACTGAAAATTGCATACTGCCAAAAATAGAATTTACTATAAATAGTAAACTCCCTGAAATGCCATAGAACCTCCGAAGAAGGAAACCCTGATTTTACCTCAGACAAGCCTGCGGATTTCTAGAAATAGGCTAAAACCAAATGAAGAGCTAATGGCCAAAATGGGGACATTACATAAAGATACTATTGTGTCTTGGCTTGAGAACTCCTTGGGAAGGGTAAGAAGAAGGCCTTCATATCAGGTTAGTGTTGACGATCTCGATAACATCTATCAGGAACCTCCTAAGAAGAAAGCAAAGAAACAAGTTCACTTTGATAGGAATCCTGATAACGAGATAGTCATGGAGACTGCATTGCCCCCAGAAGACAAGAACAGGGATGAGGTGAATATGGATGACTTCGTCATGGTCAAGGATAATCTTGGTAGAAATACCAGACATGCGGATGTGAGTCTTTTCAGTGTTGTGTCCGAAAACCTTCAGGAGAGAGTGCTTAAGGATGGAGAAGACAAGGCAGCCCTCAAGGCTGAAAATCAGTAGCTTAGGTTTTATATTTCTAACCTTGTCCATGGTTCTTCACAGGCAACCCAGTTGCTGCCCCATATCTTAGAGACACCAGCTGATCATCAACAGTTAAGACAGCTGGTCATATGTGGGAAAGAAACTCAGGAGTGGATCGAGAGCTTCATTGTCAGAGGAAAGGAGGTCTTGGCACGGATGTTCCAGTTAAGAGAAAGTGCTCATGAGCTACGTCAAGGTATCCAAGGGTTTGAACAAACACTGGCTGAAGTAAGACCAAGGCATGAGATCATCATTGCTGATTTAGATACAGCCTATGGTTCAGCAGTTTCAAAAGAACACAAGAGACAAATCCTTGCTTGGAGAGAGCGCCATGTTTTCAAAGTTAAAACCTATGAAAGGATATTCGAAGAATTTATCGCCTACAGACAAAGGGTGATTGAAGCTCTCCTTTTCATCAGTGAGTTTATCATAGAGATTCCTTCTCAGTACAGTCTTGAAGATGGTTCCTACGTCGGGCTTGATGAAGTGCAGGATCAATTCTAGAGTGTTGTTCGCAGTTGCAATCTAGTTGGTGGAACGATAGGCCATATCTCGATGATGTCAGCAAAGTTTGAGAAAGTGGCCAATGAGGTTGAAGATTTCCTTAGGTCAGTTGCAGATGCTGAAGATATTCTAGAAAAGCGGTGTTTTGCTATTGAGGGCATAGATGCGCCAAACCGGGACATAGTTTCTAATTTTCTAGTGGATGTGATCGAGCTTTAAAGCAGCTTTCTTCTAGAAGCTTTCTTTCCCGCTTTCTTTCTATTCTTGGAATGATTCTTATCCATTCTTTGAGAAGAGAAAGAAGATAAAATGTAATAGATAGTTGGTGTTTCCCGCTTTTTTTGCTTTCTTAGGTGTTAGATGTTATCTTCTTTCTAAATTTAGTAATAAAGCTTGCTTGCTGAGCAAGCCCTAGATTGTGAAAGCAAGGAGATTTTAGGGTTCCCTACTCCTCTGGTTGTCTATAAATAAGAGCTTTTGCTCATTAGTTTCTTTAACCATGCTAGTGATAACAAAACGCTGAGCCTATTGTGCCTTCTGTTTGTTATTAAAGTGTTGTTCAATTGTGTTGTGATAGCAAATTGTTGAGCCTCTTTAGCCAACAAGGAGTTAGTGTGATTGCTGTTTCTATTGTGTAAGAATAAGATTGCAAGCCTCTTTAGCTGCAATTTCTTGTTCCAGGCATGTTAGAAGTGAGTTTTGTTCCAGAAGTTTGAGTAATAAAATCATGAGCCTCCTTTGCCTTGGTCCAAAATCTTAGATTTCCGTTATTTATGTTCTACTTTTGTGATCTTGATTGCAACTTGCATTGAAGTGTGCAGATGTTTGTTGAGAGAGAGTTTATCGAAGTATTTTGTCAGAAAATCTACCTTGTTCATTTCTAGTTTCTCTTGCTCTGCTTATTACTTGAGAAATTAGAAACGTCTTTAGTTTAAGTTAGTCATAGTTGAAGTTTTTAAAACAGAAAATCTCAGCTGCGGCGTTTGTGTTTAATAAACCTTGTGCTCTAAGCTGATAAAAAAGATAGGCAACTTAGTTCTTAGTTTACTTTCTTTCAACACCATCAGCAAGAGGGAGCTTCCCCTCCTAATTTGAAGAGCAGTTTATCTGTGCATAGCTGTCCGTTTCAAATACGCATTCCAGAGGTGCGAATTTAAACGCCAACAAAATGTAATTTACTCTAACATCCCCCCTTAAGTGCAACTTAGGGAGAATAAAAATGCAAAAATGAAGATGCAGTATGGGTCCTGACTACACAACCATGTTAGGTACCCATTTACAATGCAAAAAAGAAATCTCTCACAACCGGAGAAAAGTGTTGTGACCTTTTCACACATCGCCCCATTCAAAATGGGGACCCCTAAATTTTTCTCCATTCGGGTCTTTTGGCTTTGCCTTTTGGTCTGTCTCTTTCGGTCTGTTCCTTCCATTTGCTAGTGTACTTACCATTTGATCTGAATTTGAATTATGACTAAGTCTGAAAGGCTTTTTCAATGAATTAGGGTTTATAATTTCCAGACTACTTTGAGGTCAAGTCAATTGGATAATCAACTTCTGAACTTAGCACTGCTGTTAGAACACTTCAGGTGGACTCCCCCTGAATTTTCACTGAATTCTGCCAACTTTCTATTTTTAGTAAGTGTCAATTTAGGGTTTGTTTTCTCCAGATTTTCACGTTCTGACAATGACACTACATTCTGAGCACTTTGAACTCATCACTGGCCAAATTTAAGCAGAAACGAACAACTTGGTATTTTTAGCAATTCTGCCTTCCAAGGCCCAATATTAGGGTTTATATGTTACATTTTTTGATGCATGTCCGGATATTCTTTGTGGGTTTTTCGAGACCTTCGCAATGATATGACATGCAAAGCAGGACGACGACTTTCAGTGCTCAGCCTTCGGAGGCAGATATTAGGGTTTGCATGCAGATTTTTCTCAGCGCATGTCGGCATATTCTTTCTGGGTTTTCCAAGAGCTTCGCAACGGTGTAACATGCAAGTGGAACTGATCACTTTTCTGAAACTTGCTATTGCTTGCATGTTGAAGATTTTTCTAGGTTTTTTGGGGTTTTCCAAGATTTTTCGGGTAGTGCGACATGCAAAATCATCTGACAGCCGGTTGGTCACTTTTCAGCTACTTTCTATTTTTAGCAGGTACGCTCCGACAGTTCCCCCACTTCAGAATTGCAAACGTAGTAACATGCAACAGAAACGAGGTCAAACAGAGCTCATTTGAGGAACACATAGGAAAATTAGGGTTTCGAGCTTGAGGACTAAAAATGAGGAATCAGACGACAAAATGCCCAAAACTGAAGTATCCACCGTGATCAGTATCCTTCAGGGAGTCTACTGGCAAAATTTGAAGACAATCGAAGCACTTACTATTTTTAGTAAGGCGTTCCTGATGCAGGCTATAAATAGAAAGTCAATCTCAGGCGCCAATGTAGACAGGCAAGTTTACCAACGAGGATCACCGCATTCAAATTTCAACTCGAACGGAGCTAAAGAAGTCTCAAAATCAAGCAGCTGCTGTAAATAGTAAGCCACTTAGGAAGCAGCTATAAATGGCAGGTCAACATCAAGTCTGAGTATGAACAAGTTGAACAAGCAATGAGGACCCCTGGGCGCGAATTTCAAGACAAACGGAGTTGCAGAGAATGAAAAATCAGACACTATTTTTAGTAGGTTGGCACAGAAGAATTAGGGTTTCCTAAATTCAAGGGCAAGATGAGACAATCATGCAAAAACAGCATCCAGCCATGGTCACCACACTTCAGGCATTCAACACATGAAATTTGAAGACATTCTAAGCAGTGGCTATTTTTAGCAGGTTGCTAAAATAGTAGGTACAGACAGGCATCAGGCACCAACGGCATAATTGCATCTCGAGGTTCCAAACAGGGCGAAAATCAAGCTTTTTGGAATCTTAAGTCGGTTCAAAGCACGAAATTCAAGGAACTTTCTAAAAATAGAAACTCAGGGCAATTTAGGGTTAACAGGAGGAAATCACCCTAGATCTGGCAAAAAGGCATGAAATCCACCAGGTTTGATAAAATTTGGAGTCCGGCATTGAAATTCACCTTGATAAGCTGAAGATAGATGAAAATGCTACTAAGTCTGGGAAATTGAAAGCTTCATGGGTCAAATGCGCCCCTCTTTGAAGACAAGATGAACTTAAAATTGACTAAGGCATGAAAATTTGAACCTCCACATGTGATTTGCGCCCTTGAGGTTCAAAACTTGGAATTTGACTAAGTGATGAAATTTGAAGCTCCACCGCTAAATTGCGCCCTCCTTGAGCATTGAAGAGTGGAAATTTTCTAAGTGTCAGCAAATTGAAAGTTCAAGGTACTATATGCGCCCAAGGTGTAAACTTGAAGAAGGACAGGTAAAATGCGCCCAAGTGTTGAAAATGAAAGCTCGACCTACCAAATGCGCCCTTGAAGAAAAGGTCAAGTAAAAATTTTCTAAGTCATAAAATTGAAAGTACATGACCCCATTTGCGCCTGACTTGAAGGAGGAGTTAGAAAAGTTTCTAAGGCACTTAAAATTAAAACCTCCATGGGTCAAATGCGCCCCCAAACTGGAAGAAAGGGTTGAAGCTTAAGATTTGACTAAGGCACCAAAACTTGAAGTCCAAGGGTAGATTTGCGCCCAAGGCTATGAAGAGGAATTGAGAAATGCGCCCGGGAGCATAAAATTTTCTAAGTGTTAAAACTAAAAGCTCACCCATTGATTTGCGCCTAGCCTGGAGAGGGTGAAAGTGAAAGTGCCTAAGTCATTAAATTGGAAGCACAAAGGGTTATTTGCGCCTAGTCTTGGAAGGAATTAGGAAATACACTAAGGCGTGAAATTTGAAAGCCGGACATGAGAAATGCGCCTGAGTTGGAGGAGTTGAAAGACATTCTAAGTCATGAAATTTGAAACACCACCTGCCAAATGCGCCTAAGCTTGAAGAGTTCAAAATTTGCCTAAGTTAAAAACTTGAAGCAGGGTACCCCAAATGCACCCTCCATGGATTAGGAATGGAAAAAGTTCTAAGTGTCATAAATTGGATGCTCTATGTGTCAAATGCGCCCCTCTTTGAAGGGAGAACTTAAAATTTTTCTAAGTCATTGAAATTCGAAGCTCCCCCTATGATTTGCGCCCCTGAGCATTGAAGAGTTGAAAATTTGTCTAAGTCTCCAAATTGGAAGTTCCTCTAGCATAATGCGCCCAGCCTTCAAGGAGGAAGTGAATAAATTTTATAAGGCGTAGGAAAATGAAGGCTGATCCTTACAAATGCGCCCTTGTCTGGCATGCAAATTGAAAGTCCAGAGTGCCAAATGCGCCCAAGAGCTAGGAAGAAAAGGAGGAAGGTTTGAGTGCTTGAAACTAAAAGCTCAATCTGCTATTTGTGCCCCACTTTAAATTGAAACCCGACCCTTGCATATGCGCCCAGGAACTTTAACTCCCAAAGTGCACCTTCAAAAGGAATGTTGGAAAACAAAATACGCCAAGGTGTGGAATTGAAAGCTCAAGTCTCCAAACGCGCCCTTGAAGTTAGAAGAGACTTGAAATTATTCTAAGGCAAATGAATTGAAAGCTCCCTATGTTATATGTGACTGGACTTGGAGAAGGTTATATGTGCCCAGAGCTTTGAAATATTTGTAAGTCTTCGAAATTGGAAGGGGCCTCATTTGCGCCCAGCTTTGAGAAGGATGTATTTAAAATGTGCTCGAAGTGGTTGAAAATGAAAGCTTCTCATGTTATTTGCACCCAAGGCCTTGAGGGAAATAATGGATATTCTAAGTCATTTAAAATGAAAGCAACCCCTCTTATATGCGCCCTACTTCAAGAAAGAAGTAAACAAGGTTTCTAAGGCGTGGAAGTGAAAGAACAACCTATCATTTGCGCCTAGGGAAAGAAAATTAAAACCTCACACTTCCATATGCGCCCCATTTAAAAGTGAAGGCTCAACTATTATATGCGCCTCAAAAAGGAGTAATTTAATATTTGACCAAGGCGTTTAATTTTTTTTTCAAAAAAAAATCAAAGTGTGGGGATAAAAATCAAGCAAAGGCGTCGGAAGAAATAAAATTCCTCTAGGCGATTAACTCGAAAATTTGCCTAAGTCAGAGAAATTAATTAAAAGTTTAATTTAATTATTTTCCAAAGTATTAAATTAAATTCCCCTTTAAATTTAGACACATGAAATTTTAAAATTCGGACGATTTTAATCGAGGGGAATTCATTTCGGAGTTATTACGGATGGAAAATAAATTATGCCTAGCCTTTTTTTAAAGTGTGCTGACGAGTAAATTAAATGGCATTTAAATTAAATTTTTAATAAGTGAGATTATTTTAAATTAAAGCAAAATGATTTTTCAAAGTTTCTCGAAGTAACTGGTAGTCGGGAGGGAAAATTCAATTTTAAAATGAGGAAAGAATCTCCCGGAATAGCAAATTGCTATGACGACTGTAAGACGGCTGGAATATTCTCTTTTAAATTTGGAAAATTGCTAAGTCATGATGAAGGGAATTAATGGCATTTGCTAAAATAAGCACCAGCTTTCAATTATAAAAACCTCGAGGATTTTCATTTCTACTCACAAAATTCGAAGTTGAGATTTGTGCTGAAGAGTTGAGAGTGATTGTTGAGCTGTTGGTGTTGAATTCGATTTTTCAAGGAGTTGAAATTGCTGGAGTTGATCTATTGCGAAGTTGCTGAAGGTAAGTATTTAAAGTTGTTGAGATTTAATTTTAAGTGTTTTCTTGAAAGTTCAGAGTTGCTGAAAGGTTGAAATCGTTTGATTATTTCTCTGAATGCTGGAAGTCGAAATTGCTTGGAGTTGTTGAGATTTAAATTTTTTGAAGTTGCTAAGAATCAAATCAGAAGTAGAGACTGTTGAAACTTTCGAAGTTGCTGATTTATAACTTTCGAAGTGCTGATTCGAAATTGTTGAAAGTTGCTGAAACTTGAAGCATTTTCCGAAGTTGGGATTGCTGGAGTTAATTTCTTCCGAAGGGCTAAAAATTCTTTTGGCTGCAAAATTGTTGAAGTTCGGAATTTTATAGTTTAAAGTCATTGAGGTTTGAAGTTGAAGTTTACTGCTGAAGCTATTAATTTTTGCAGCCAACTCCATTCGCCAGCCATCTCTCATAGTTTTTATTTTAAAAGTTTGAAGAGTAATGTTTGCTTCTCGTTTTGCAGATGGTTGAAGGACAAAAAGCTAATATTGCTGGAACAAGCAAAGCTGGAGCTAAGGCTGGAAATAATGAAGCTATCAAAGAAAACGCCTCGAGGTAGGCGATCATCAAGAGCTTGAAGAAATCTTTCATTCCGGAGTCTAAGATCGTGTCAAAGTTCGGGAATGTGACTGATACCAACCTTGGGTCCTACAACCTCGAGGCCTTCATGCGAAGGATATATGGGCAAGGTGGCAATCCTCCGACGGAAGTGTCACGGAACATTCTGACGAGCGGATTATATGCGGCAGCCGGGTTCCAACCAGCAGTTCGATGTCCAGAGTTGATTATGGAGTGCGCAAACTTCTACAATTCAAATCACCAGACGATTGTTTCTCCGGATGGCGTGTTGTTGGCCAACCTTGAACCTGATACAATTGGCGAGGCATTCGGGATTCTGCCCACGGATAAGATGTTATACAAGTCCAAGGCAAAAGCTGATAAGATGTATGCCACATCTTTCGAGAAATGCATGAAGAGAATCAACACCACCTGGATGAGAAAGCCAAAGCCTCCTGCCGCTAGGCTGCCAAAGCAAATAATTTCAGAGGAGCTGAAGCAGGAATACTGTGATATAATCATGTTGCTCAGTCGAGTTAACGGCAGCCCACAGTCATATGTGTTCGAACCATGGATGTTCTTTTACATCAGCGTGGTGCTCGAAGGGAAGGTGGAAGTGAATTGGGCTCAGATGATCAGCGACAACATTGATGAGCAGTTTCGGAATATAAGGAGAACGAAAACGTTCTACATGAGTTCGTATGTCATCTACATGCTTGCTCGGATGACAAAATACAGGGGGTTGGCATACCAAGAGCCGATTGGGTGCGGTTTTAATCAGTTCAAGATTCATGAATCTTGTAGGCAATTGCATCTCACAAGCACGCTGACTTCAAGAGGGTGAATGACGCTTTCACCATGTACATCACAAGGACCCTTCAGCGGAGATTGCAACAGAGGATATCTGAAGAGGCGCAAATGTTGATAGAAGAGTATGGGTTTTGGTTCGTCCAATTCCCAAAGTTCACCTATTTAAGGCTGCCGGGGTACAGTTCATACGCCTACCGACTACCGAGGTACCCCACGAACAGGATGATAATGCTTGAGCTGTCTAGGCAACTGGTAGCCTACGACAAAATTATAAGAAGGAAGAAGAAGGGAGGTTTACACTTTCCCATTGTTTTGGGAAACTCACTCGAGGAGTGCCCTTCCTTGCAGGCAGCCAGGGAGGCGGAAGATGAGTTGCGGTTCTATCAGTTAACTCTCCATACCAGCCGGCAGGATTTTGATCCTCGAGGAAAGATTGGAACAGTGCAGGGTGAGGAGTACAGGCACAGGGCTCACTTGGAAGATTTTTGGGCAAACGCTGGAGACGAAGCTGAAATTAGAAAAAGAATGTTCTCCAGGTTGCCTCTCAAATTAATCAGAGAATGTGAAGTGGTCCCAGTGCGGATCAAGTCGAAGAAGATACCAGGCTTATTCACCCAGATTATGAATCGATAAAGAACACTCCGATCCCACCACCAGATTGGGCTGAACCGGAGATTACGGACTTAGACACCTTGTCTATTCCCGTCTTGACTTTTACAAGGACTTGGGTAGAGGAGCACGTTCACAGATTGAGGAGAAGATCAGTTGCCCTCTCATACAACCTCATGGGTGATAGAAGGCCACCAGTGTTGGCAAAGAGGAAGAAACAAACTGCCCAGGCTGTGGAGCCACCACAGCCGGAAGAACCTATTCAGCCGGAACCTCAAGGATCGGAGGATACATCATCTACTCAGTTGGTGACCCATTCCTCCAGCGTGCGCGAAGTCTGCTGTTTGCGGATCAGAGGGTTCGAATGAATGAAGCACCAGAGGTTGGAGAAGTTAACCAGCCAATGCCAAGAGAAATGGACAGTCAGAGTGCTAATGTTCCTGAAGATGCCAATCAGCCAGATGAAGGGGAAGAGACAGAAACAGATACCCACTTTGATTATGCGCTTGAGATAGAGGAAGACATCATAGAGTCAAGGGTTGGAGCTCATGAGGAGAGTGATCAACACATTGAGATAATTGAGCCTCAACAGAATATTGCTCGAGAGGAGGTTCGTGAAGTGGAGGCAACTGAAGAGCAGCCCCTTATTGTTTACGACGTTCAGCGTAATTGGCTCTCACATGCAATAAGGAGGGATCAGGACGATGATGCTGACCTGGCAATTGAAATGGAGGAGCTTCTAAATAGAACAAGTAAGTCACCAAAAAGGAAGAGGGCAAGAAAGTATTCGAAAATGGAGACTAATGAGGTTGGTTCACGCACCCTCCATATTGCCGTTCCAAGGGAGGATCATGACTTAAGTGACGCAATGCCAGAGAATTACACCGTCACCACAATTGATTTGGGACGTCCTTCTGGAGTGCAAGTGGTTGAGGAAGCTGAAAGTTCATTCCAAGCGTTGAGGGACAGGCTGGTGAAAAAGGAGGGAAAGTATAAGAGATTGAAGAAAGAGCACAAGGCATTGGTTGAATATGTGCAACATCTAGCACGTCCGGGTGCTCAAGAGAACCCAGCGGTAGAGCTTCCATCGGAGCTGCCACGAGAACCAATCAGTGGGCTTGAAGAAGTGAAGAGAGCTGTCCGAGAGGGAGATAAATGGATAAGCAGTGTTCGCAGTGAGGCGGAGAAATTCATGGCCGACCTTGTCTCCTCTTTTCGGAGTGCGTCTGGTATCCTTTCGCGCTTGGATGGTGTCGAGCAAGCTTGGGGTGACACCCATATTTTCCAGGACAAGACTATTCCTCGCCTTGCTGTTCTGATGCGTGTGCCCACACAAACTTTGGTAAATGAAGGAGTGATCCAGGCTGGGGACAGGTATGATTTTCTTGGATGGCATTCGGCTGCATTCACTGGGAAGGGCTTCTTTGACATGGCAGCTACAGAATCTTCCAAAATCAAAAAGGCGATGAGAAATATTCACGAGGGCATCCTCAACACATTGGATGCATTGTTCGCCAGGAGGCTAACTCATGAGGAGGTAGAGGTGGAAGGATTGAAGGCAAGGTTGCAGCCTTTCTTCTCTGAGATGAGGACGTTTTCCCAGCTTGACTTTGAAAACATCTCTACGTTTTCAACAATTATTCAAAGCACACAGGAGTCTATCGAGACTTGGAGAAAGTCTTGTGATCGATGGGAGCAAATGGTGGGTATCCTTGAATATCAGCTCAATCTTACTCCATCGATTTCTGAGGAGGAAGTTGATTCAGTGCTGGCCCGATTCATAGCTTACGCGGTCAGAGAAAAGAGCAATGGGAACGCGGTCATGGACGAGAATCTTCTAGAAGGATAGTGGGCATTAATTGCCCATAGTGGTCAAGGAGGAATCTGCTATTTTGGGTTCATTTATGACGCCACTCCTCCACCTTCTGGCGGTTTTTAGGGTTAATCTTGTCTAGGGCTGAGGTGGCTCGATATGAGCCCTCCATTGTAATTTGATCTGGACCATCCGTTGAGGTTGGCCAGCTATATAAAGGGGAGTCCCCTCATTTGTACACTAGTAGTTAGCAATCAGTTGATATCAGAGCAGAATAGAGAGGAGACATTTTTGGAGTTAGAATAGTTTTCATTGCATTATTTGAAGGAAAAGGGGAATTCTCCCTTTGAGAATTTTTGTAAGAGATTGTCACGAAGGCTAATCATAATAAAAGCATTTCATTGATGGTGAATTCAACTTTTGTTGTGAGTGGTTTGTGAGATTTCTTCTTCCTTTGACTTCAAGTAGGATTTAATTTTCATGCAAATAGTTAGTTATGGGTGTTTACGTTTAATGTAAGTGAGCTTCTTGAGTCCATACCACTAACAATCTTACTGAGGGTAAGTTTGTCTTGCGTGGTCAACTGGAAAAATTTTATACTTAACTTCGGTCAAGATTCATGTGTAGCTATGCATCGTTGTGATGGTACTTGCATCATTGAATCGTGATTTGAACATCCTTTTTCTCCTTTGAAGATTGCACTAACCTTGTCGAAGCCATCCAACAGGAGGCTAGACAACGTTTGGTCGAAGTTCATTGAAGTTGAGCCTAACACCCCTTGCATTTAGGTTAGAATTTAGATTTTCGAAATCTCTTCAGCCATTCAATTCCGCATACTTTGGTTAGCTTTAGGAAACTCGCACTTCAAAGCTAAATCATTTACATGAAAATCCCCTTCAAAGCATATATCTGTTGTTTACTGCAAGTATTCTGAACAATTGTGTAAGTCCCCTCATAAGAACATAGCAATTCACATCAAACCAACTAAGGGTGTTCCAAGTATTTCAGAACCTTGGAGTTGAACGTGTGATCTATCTCGCAATCTTAGCACACAGAATACTTTGATCAAGAGAGAATGGAGTAGCCCTCAGACAACTTTGTTCTGTTGATTGGTGCGGTCACGAAAATCACATCAACAAAAAGGAGAAAAACCTTGTGGGAAAAAACCCCTTTCCAAAAGAGAAAAAAGAAAACAAAAACGATGCATGGATGGAGGACTCAATCACACCCCCCAAGGACTACATACATCATGTATATACCATCAATAGCCCCCCCATAAGAGGGAAAGAGAGAGACTATATAGCCCCCCCATAATGTGTAATCACTTGCAAAAATAGTAAGTGTCTAAAGACAAAACATGATCCAGTGTCGACAAACTTGTCTTCCTTTCGGAAGAGACAAAACCAAATACAAATGTAGGTATGCTTCCCATTCCAGATAGGAATTGAAAGAAAGAAGCATGAAAATGTATGACGGTGTCTCTGAAATTTGTTCATGTGTCACCAAGACCTTGGAAAATGATGCCATGAACCAATCAGGAACATGCCCAATCACAATAGAAGGTGACAAACAAGGTACCACTAGAAACTGATCCTGAACAATATCCAGAGACTGAAATGGGATGACAATAGTTGTACCACAACTATCATCAAATAGGAGGGATATACCCTCAAATGTGTCCTCCAAATCTGAAATGTGAGATTCCACGAACAATGAACCAATGTCTGACAAATAGTAATCCTAATCAGGAAGATCAACTACGGAATAACCTTCATGAGATAGAGAGGAGCACCATGCTACTTCACCAGAGAGAAAATGGAATATGAGATGATTACTTTTACATATAGTACAGGCTTTTAAAGTCGTGAAATATATGGTGGGTGAGAAGCTTCCCAACACGGAAAAAACTACTCGAAAGATTAATTACAAACTATTATGCCTAAGTTAAAACTTAAGACTAAATGTAATTTACTCTAACAAAGTGTTTAACCAAGTTTGGCAAGGGATCAAATTTCCTCAATGTTTACACAACAATATTAATACCCCATGGGACCCGTGAGTTGATGCTTAGCAAGAAAATCTCTAGATCTTTCATATTAAAATAAGTCTACAATACATTCAAGGATGTTGCAACATCTGCAAATTTGACAACATAAAACTATTGTGCTCAAACCCACATCAACAACTGATTTCATAGCCTAATGCTGTTGATTTTACATTTGACTCGAGTCCAACACAGAGCCATAAATTTCCTTTCACATTTACATAATAACATTACAAACTAAATAATAAGCCGGACTTACAAAGATGCAAGATAAATAACAAGGCATTTCCTATATTAGTGGTCTGAAATACATTACAATGCTACAACAAATATAACAAATTGGTAATATAGTGCTCACTCCCAGGACAATTGGGATGTCGTGCTACTTGATACAACTAAAGATCCATGACCTTGAAGCTCGCGTGCGAACATTGGGTGATCCTCTTGCTAGGTAAAGGGGTTTTTGTCCTCATTCCTATGTAACCAAAGGGTTTTCGTCCTTTGGTCTTTGGAAATTTGAGGGTTTCATCCTCAAATTTGACTATTCAAACATTAATGCATAGAACACTACTGATTAGGGTTTTGATTCTGAGAATGGTCCATAATACTAGATTAATTAAAAAACCATGAAATACAACTACTTTAGAGCATTCAAATGACTTGGGAAAGAGATCCATTGTTGTTGGCCCTTGAGGTCATTAGCATTAATGATATCCTTCGATTTGTGTGTAGTGTAGAGAAGAGCCCATGAAAACCTTTGAAGTGGTGACCAAACTTCAATTATCGCATTAATGTAACATGTTCATTATCATCCTTCAAGCCACATCTACTTGTGAATCTGCACCCCTTTTAAATTTAAATAATTTTTTTGAGCAAGAAAACCCTTATGGAGAAGTTGCGTGGTTGAATTTAGCGTTAATGGCACTTTTGTGTCGTATTGGGAGATAGGTGAGGTGAATAGTGTGAATTGGTGAGAAAGTCGAAGTATGGGGTCTAGGGATACTGCATGACGCATGCCACAAGAGTTAAGGAGTTGGGGGAAGGCATTTTGGTAGGTAGAAGTCCAAAACTCCAATAAGGGGAAAGGAAAGAGTAGGGTTTGGTAGAAAGGCATGCTGATATGATAAAGTTCAAAATTTTGCCAAGAACCAAGGAGAAGTTGGATTTAGACAGAAAGGCATGTTGGTATGATGAACTTTGAAAGCTCAACAATTAATAGACACTTAGAGATATGACCAAAAACACCCCACATTGAGAAGTTCTAAGTCCTTTGTAGCTTCTAACACATGGGGAGGCACTTGGGGGATGATGATGGACCATACGTAGGCCTTGGCTTAGCTCGTTGAAAATAGGAATTGGCCTTTTGTTCCACAAACAAAAGTTGATTAAAAAGGGGACATCACATTCGATAGCTACGAACTTGTTGTTTGGCAGATCCAACATACCCAAGGCTAGGTGCAGTTTTCATGGGGGCTAGAAACACAATATTTTTCCATATCTAAACCCTTATCAACAACTTTAGCATTAACCTCTCTAGAATCAACAAGGCTACAATTGTACGATGCTATTAGGATGCAACTTGTTGGCTGGTAAACCAAAATAATTAATAGATGCAAAGGCTTAAATATCTCACAATAGTAGTAAATAACCGCAAACTTTAGGTGCAACATTTATTGTAGTTGAAAACGATGATTAGCAGCTGGGTGCAACCATTATGAGGGTTGGAAACAAGTAATAAATGGTTGGAAACATAAAAAAGGTAGATCCAATACGACCACAGCCCTAGAATGATGGAAATCAGCAATAATTGATGTAAAATTAGTGATCCAATATGGGCACCAAAAGATTTGCTTGCAAATTCCTAATCTACATTAATTCAGCATAATTGTGACTCTTGAATAGAATCACCTCCAATGGATAAAAGGGTTATTGTCCTCAAATCCAAATATGGAAACTGTAATGTCCCCATTTTGGGATTACCCTAAATCTGTCTTGATTTCTTGAAGATATCCTTTAATGATGGTCTAGTGATCATATTGCATTCTTTTTCTCTTTTTCTTGATCAATCATAGGATAAAGACATTCATAAATTTATTCATTTTTCTATCAAATAATCACAATTACTTATAAGGCTCAATAATTGCTACAAGTATCTTTATTATATAATCGTATTATATATGTAATTACATACAATAATGTCAATGGAGCATAACATATCAGCAATGTTATAAGATAACTAGTAGCATGCATGATTTATTATTCCCCATGCAATCAATAAAAAAAATAGATAACATTAAATAAATAGCATCATGTATGAATTACTATTAATTAGACTATTATTTAAATCCAAGATGTATTTATCAACATCATTATTTAAAAGTACAAACATTTATCTAACTTATTATTTAAATTCATAAAATACTTATCTCCTTATATTCATAAAAATACTTATCTACTTTCCATCTGCCTGTCTTTATAAATTTCAGATGATCTTGCAATCTATATTTTCTCTTGTGTCCCCTTCTATTCTCTATTTCCTTCTTCCTTCCATATATATATATCTCATTCTTTCCCTTTTTATATCTTCACATTCAAATGAGAAGATGTATCTTTTTGAAAAGAGACATTCATTAGAAAAACCACAACCTTTTGAAATGATTGCTGCCTTTTGAAAACTAATTCCAAGCCTTTCTAATTTTTATTTTATTGTTCTCTACACACTATTGATAGATCTCCTTTTTACATCATCATTCCTTTACTCTTCTATCTTCTTCCTCAAATCTGAAGTGTCTTTTTTTTTTTATCTTTCCACAAACTTATTTTATATCTTTATACCTCCATGAAGAGAGGCATCTCTTTGAATAGAGATAACCCCACAAATGGACATGACTTTTAGTTAAACATTCCTTAATGATATCTTAAATTATATTCATTTTATTATTTTGTTTTGATGTGTATTATATTTTACTATTTAATTTATTTGTAATATTATTTATATTTATTATTTAAATATGTATATTTTAATATTTATAATATTATCTCTTAATAATTATTTGATAATTATGATAATATTTATATTAATTGATTTTATTGTGTTATATTAATTTGATACATTTTTAGTATTTATTTTATTATTTAAATTGCCATTATTTACAATTTTATATTCCATAATTATCTTGTTTTAATCCCTTATTTCTTTGCTTGCTCCATTTATTTCTTTCAATATATATTATTATATTTTATATTCTAATAATATTTAAATTATTAGAATTCATATTTTAATATTTACGATATTATCTTTGATAATTTAATTATAATATTATCTTTGTGATAATTATAATTACTAATGTTTATACTTTTATTATGTTTTTATCTTATTTAATTATTATCTTAATGTTGAGATTTCGGGGACATGACAGTCCTCCCCTCCCAATTTTGCTTGTCCTCAAGCAAAACATCTTAGTTTCTTCTAGGATCTCTTTTTCTAACCTGTCACCAACGGTGCACAGGTTAGTCACGATTATACATATAATTTAAATGAGAATATTTTATAATGATTACTCTATTTGAATGTGTATATCTATTAAAAATATAAATATATGAAATATATACTTATCTTTGATATTCTTGGGTGGTGGGGACATCACAAGTCTCCCCCTCTTGGCTTTGCTGGTCCTCGAGCAAATGCAATGTCTTCTTCCTTAATATACTTGTATTTGTCTATATGAGAGAGAAAGCTTGTAACAATCATCACATTTAATCTCTTTAAGTTGTCTGGATACCTCACCTTTGGAGTGTAACCAATTTTAATCAAGAGAAGGGTTGTAACAATCGTTACAACTAAACCTCCTCGAATCTTCTAGGTACCCCATTCCTAGAGTGTACCAGCCTTGATCTCGAGAGAAAGGTTGCAACAATCGTTACAACTAGACTTCCCCCAAATCTTCTAGGTATCCATTCTTGGGGTATACCTGGCAGGTATCTTGGAGTATACCTAGTTCTGATCTTGGAGGAAGGTTGCAACAATTGTTACAACTAGACTTCCCCCAAATCTTCTAGGTATCCATTCTTGGGGTATACCTGGCCTTAATCTTGGAGAAAGGTTGCAACAATCGTTACAACTAGACTTTCTCAAATCTTCTCGGTATCCATTCTTGGAGTATACCTAGCCTTAATCTAGGAGAAAGGTTGCAACAATCCTTACAACTAACTTTCTCAATTATTCTAGTTACTTGGGTCACCTGGGGAAGGATTGTAACAATCGTTACAACTATCCTCCTCCTAGGCTATAAGTAGATCTGTCTTAACTCTGTATTTATGCAACATCATATGGTTCTTTAAGAAGATTGATTTATTACTTATATAAGGAATATTATATACAGTAGTTGGCTTGTCCTTGATCCCTTAGGGTTTTCGCCATTCTTGACTTTGTTTATTTTTGAAAGCCTCAATGGTTTCTTTCTTTTCCCATGTAGCATCTTCTTCAGGGAGTCCTTTCCACTTGATTAGGAACTTGGTGATGACCCTGTTTCTTAACTTCCTCTTTCTGGTATCCATGATGAATTCTAGTTCTAGGGTGAGTTTCCTCTCCTCATCTAGTGGAGGTAACTTGGTAGCTCAAGCATATAAGCAAATAGCTCAAGCAGGCAACAAGGAACTCAAGCACATGGGCAAGTAGATCAAGCACATAGGCAAGTAGCTCAAACATGCAAGCAAGTAGCTCAAGCATGCAAGCGAGTAGCTCCAACAAGTATGCAACTAGTTCAAGTAGACAAGTAGGCAGCTCAAGAATGCAAGCAACCAGCTCAAATATGCAAGCAACCAACTCAAGCATGCAAGTAATTAGCTCAAGCAAGTAGGCAAGTGGCTTAAGTAGACAAGCAAGTAGCTCAAACATACAAGTAACCAACTCAAACAAGTAAGCAAGTAGCTCAAGCAAGTAGGCAACCAGCTCAAGCATGTAGGCAAGTAGCTCAAGCAAGCAAGCAACTAGCTCAAGCACACACAGGATGGTAGGAAAGATGCTCTGATACCATTGTAATATCCCCATTTTGGGATTACCCTAAATCTGTCTTGATTTCTTGAAGATATCCTTTTATGATGGTCTAGTGTTCATATTGCATTCTTTTTCTCTTTTTCCTGATCAATCATAGGATAAAGACATTCATAAATTTATTCATTTTTCTATCAAATAATCACAATTACTTATAAGGCTCAATAATTGCTACAAGTATCTTTATTGTATAATCGTATTATATATGTAATTACATACAATAATGTCAATGGAGCATAACATATCAGCAATGTTATAAGATAACTAGTAGCATGCATGATTTATTATTCCCCATGCCATCAATAAAAAAAATAGATACCATTAAATAAAAAGCATCATGTATGAATTACTATTAATTAGACTATTAGTTAAATCCAAGATGTATTTATCAACATCATTATTTAAAAGTACAAACATTTATCTAACTTATTATTTAAATTCATAAAATACTTATCTCCTTATATTCATAAAAATAATTATCTACTTTCCATCTGCCTGTCTTTATAAATTTCAGATGATCTTGCAGTCTATATTTTATCTCTTGTTTCCCCTTCTATTCTCTATTTCCTTCTTCCTTCCATATATATATCTCATTCTTTCCCTTTTTATATCTTCACATTCAAATGAGAAGATGTATCTTTTTGAAAAGAGACATTCATTAGAAAAGACACAACCTTTTGAAATGATTGCTGCCTTTTGAAAACTAATTCCAAACCTTTCTAATTTTTATTTTATTGTTCTCTACACACTCTTGATAGATCTCCTTTTAACATCATCATTCCTTTACTCTTCTATCTTCTTCCTCAAATCTGAAGTGTCTTTTTTTTTATCTTCCCACAAACTTATTTTATATCTTTATACCTCCATGAAGAGAGGCATCTCTTTGAATAGAGATAACCCCACAAATGGACTTGACTTTTAGTTAAACATTCCTTAATGATATCTTAAATTATATTCATTTTATTATTTTGTTTTGATGTGTATTATATTTTACTATTTAATTTATTTGTAATATTATTTATAATATTATTTATATTTATTATTTAAATATGTATATTTTAATATTTATAATATTATCTCTTAATAATTATGATAATATTTATATTAATTGATTTTATTGTGTTATATTAATTTGATACATTTTTAGTATTTATTTTATTATTTAAATTGCCATTATTTACAATTTTATATTCCATAATTATCTTGTTTTAATCCCTTATCTCTTTGCTTGCTCCATTTATTTCTTTCAATATATATTATTATATTTTATATTATAATAATATTTAAATTATTAGAATTCATATTTTAATATTTATGATATTATCTTTGATAATTTAATTATAATATTATCTTTGTGATAATTATAATTACTAATGTTTATACTTTTATTATGTTTTTATCTTATTTAATTATTATCTTAATGTTGAGATTTCGAGGACATGACAGAAACCAATAGGGGTTTTGTCCTTCTAATCTCCTACACAAAGGGTTTTCATCCTTGAATGCATCAAGCTCCAATTTGGAAGGAAAAGTGAAATGAAAAATTCGGATAATTTTCTTTGAACATTGCCTTTCTTTAATAGTTGCCTTTTGGGTCCTCTATTTGAATTTACTTTTTCCCTCCAATTATTTAAAAATACTTTTTAAATTACAAAAAATACTTTTTGAATTACCTATACATTTTAAATATCACATAGGCCCTATAGTAATATTTAAGTTGCCCTTTTGAAAATAAAGAGATTGGGCCCTCTTAAAATATTATTATTTCTTTTATTTCATCCCTTGGCTTATAGGAAATAAAAAATAGGCTACAGTTCCTCAATCAATTCCTTTGGTTTTGAAAAGGGGACATGACACATCTGATTTAGGACCAACTTCCACCTTCACCTACTACATAAGGGGTAGAAGAAATTCCACCCACTTCTATACTTCCTTGCATGGGATAGCCACTTCCAACTTAGCACATAAATCTACCACTGTAGATGGCCTAGACTGAACATAACCATTATCATCAATTTCTTCTTTACCCATAATACTCTTAACAAGATTCAACAAAGCAAAGTCTTAGCATCAGAAAATCTTTCAAAGCTTGTAGTTAGAGACATTGCCTCAATGCAAAGGATCTCTACCTTGTAGAAACCCTTGTTTCCCCTGTTTCTCGATTCTGACTGATTTTTGTTTGTTTTTGAAGTTTTTGGTTTTTTTGATGTTTTTGCATAAAATATGAAGAATGTGATTTTGTAAAGAATGGATAATAAATTCAATAAAAATCATTCATCTCTGAAAACAATAGTATCTAATGTAAATACTGATGCCAGTCTATTTATTTGACTTCAGGAATGATTACAATAGGATCCAATAACATGCAATCTAAAAAGCAATGATTACTTTAATGAAAGAACCTAGTTTGTTGCAGCAATAAATGACCCTCTTGAAATGGTACGGTTGAGATGAACTTGCTCTTCTCCCTCTGTTTCACACACTCAAATGATTCTAGAGATCCTCGCGCCCAATCTGGTGAAGACTGCAAGCCAAGAAGATAGGCGTTTTGTCCAGGAACAAGAACACGCCTTTTCAAGGATAGTACGGCCAGGTACAGCAAAAGTACGGCCTAGTAACAACAGCAACAATGAATAAAAAGTACGGCTCCCTCTGGGGTCTCCAGATCTGAAGAATATAGGCGCCTCACTGTATAAACCCCTACTAGATAAATTGCTAATCAAAACCCCTGAATATTTCTTATCTGTGATGCTCTGTAATTTCTTCTGAATGAAGAAATTCCTCTGCCTGGCAATAAATTAGATGATATTTCACACCCTCTGAATCACTTTCACTGGAGATGGCTCGTTCCCCAATGCTCTGAGACTGAAACCCTTGGCTTCTGTGCTCTGGTCAAACTTGATCAATTTTCAATTCACAAATAACATAATGGCTCGAATTTCCAAGCAAATGCCTTATACTCATGAAAAGTGCGAATTCCTTAAAGATAGGGAATCATTAAAAGAATTCGACTTTTATTATTTAATTTCTCAATAGTCTCCGATTAAATTTTAATAATAAAATATAATTGTCAAATGGCCCCTTCCATGATGGGCGACCCCCTTCAGCTCAAATCACTTAAGTCATAATATTAAAATATTACAACTTTATATTATATGCTCCAGTTAATTAATATTTAATTAATTCAATTAAATATTAATATCTCACGTCTGAATGAATAAAGAAGTGATTCTGAACGTAATCAATCCATACTGCTAAAAATAGCAG
>VDFB02304080.1:0-15188 GCA_007258455.2 Sequoia sempervirens | reverse complement strand
TTCTAATTTTGTCAATGATTCGAAAAAGTGAATTATTCTAGGATTGTCTTCTATGCTAATGTTGATTTCCATGGATTTCTCAATTAGTATCGATAAATTCTCTTGGGTAATGGGGAGAACTTCCAACCCTCCATCCTTGGGTGCCTCAAAGAGGTTTTCACCCTTGGATGCATCCTTTATTTTTACTTTTTCATGGTCCAAGGTTCCTTTCAATTTTCACCTAAGGACTCATCATTTTTAATTATTTTCATTTTTTCTTTTATAGTTTTTACTTTTGCGACTGGAGGGTTGGAAAAACTCCCTAAATTATGCCATGCAATCTAAATCAATGGTAAACCTAGCTTTGTGATCACCACTAGGGATTCCTTTGTGCATTCTGATGAATTTGGTGATTACTTCATCGTTCTCAAATGTGTCCAAGACAGGAGTTCTTTGTGGATCTCAATCAATGAGTTGAGGATAAACTAAGGGAATTCCATCATTGGAAATGTCAAGGTTCAAGGCGGAGAAGGTAAAGATGGAGGTGTGGTCGGGGTCACAAAGCATAGTATTAGATAGGTCAAGCTCAACAAGAATTTTGACTATGTTATACTCACTAGAGGTAAGGGAGTCCCATTCATATTCATTAGAATCAGTCTCTATGTAGTTATTGTCAAGCATGTCGGGTGGTTGAGAGGTGTTAGGTAAGACAGATGTCTTGATAACTTTAGAAGCATGTACTTCCTCTTGTAAAGGTGTCGTTGTACAAGAAGTGCCAATCTTAATTGGTTTGAAACCTAGCCCTAGGCCTTTTGGTCATTTGGATATGGAAAAAGGTTCAATCATTCCATTTTTTTTAATACAAGTCCACTATGTCCATCATAGCCTTTGTCCTGCATTATTTTAAATCCTTTGTCATACTGTTTTGTTGGTATTTGAGTGGGTGGAAGAGCCTCTTCATTGATTTCTTATTCTTTATAACTCTAGGTCACATCATCTTGTTGATTGCTTCTTTAATTAATTCCTCCCATTTTGTGAAAGTGGTTGAAGGAGGCAAGTGAATAGTGACCTTGGGTTTCCTATGGTCTGTTGTCAGCTTTCCATATGAATTAGGAGTAGTGAGCTTACTTATGCACTAGGATGTCTTCATGTGGTATTCTCCACGGCCTTTATCTTGGACCACAACCTTAGGGTTAGGATGTGGAGCCTTGAAGGTGAATGCCTTTGATGGAGTGAAAGGGTCAATGTAACAAGATGAACTGGATGTTGAAGCCTCTTCGTTAACAGGCACTTGTTGTTGGGGTACCCCATGTAGGTTGCTGCAATATTGGAATGGACTAGGATTGCTATCTATCGTGATTTTAGTTCCATTATATGGGAATTTGAGGAATTGATGATATGTAGATGGGACAGCCTTCATGGCATGAATCCATGATCAGCCTAGGAGAAGGTTGTACGAGACGTCAAGGTCCAAGACTTGAAAAGTGGTATCCATGATTGTAGGACCAACTCTGATAGGTAATGTTATGACTCCTTTAGATTTTTGTTGTTCATTCATATGCCTTGATGACAATGCTCTTAGTGGTGTCTACACATGCTTCTAAAAACCCAACATCTTAACCAATTTTAAGGTGCAAATGTTCAACCCTGCTCCACCGTCTACCAAGACTCATCTGACTTTGGTTATATGGATAAGGACTTCAATCTGTAAAGGTTCATTATGGTTTGTCTTCTCGATTGAATAGTCTTGTTCAAAAAAAGTGGCATTATGGTAGTTTTTCAAATAGCCTACCATCTCCTAGAAATGATTGATGTCAAGGTTGGTAGGGACGGTTGTGTTCTGCAAAGCTTTATCAAGGATGGCCCAATGATCAGGTGATATATGCAACAATTCTAAGATAGAAATTTGTGTTGGGGTCTTTCCCAATTGGTTAAGAAAATTGTATTGAGCCTTTGAGGACTATTGTTTCTATTGTTGCGGGCGTCCTTGAATGGGTACCTTAGTTCAACGAGTGTTGGCAACACATTCGGCAAGTTTCTTAATGGTGATGGTTTTGACATGTTCATTGGCAGCTCAAATGTGATTTATGATAGTGGTGTGGTTATAGTCATATTTGATGTTAGCATAATTGTCTAAATTATTATTAGTCGTATTTGCTAAACTGGAGGCCTTTCCTTTTCCATGATCATGTAGAGGATCAGAAAACACCTTATGGTTGCTATTTGACGATTTTTTTTTGTTGTCTATTAAGTTCAATGGTGTCATTTTCCACAAGGTCTTGTATGATATTCTTTAGTTTTCTACATTATGAAGTGGAATGTCCCTTACCTTGGTGGTAGTCACAAAAGGCATTATCATCCCACTAAGATGGTTTAAACTTCCCAGGGTTATATTACTTTGGGTCTGGAATTTTTATGACATTATGTTGTAGGAGTTTTTTTAGAACTGACTCAATTGGCTCCCCTAAAGGAGTGTATTGATGTTTTGAGAACTTACTTTGGGTTCTTATTTGTTGTTTATTTTGAACAGCATAATTAGCACTTTGTTCAAATGTTCTTGGTGCATTGTTTGATGTGTTAGGCCCTCACAGTGTAATAACAAGACCTGTATGAACAATCTTAGCATCAAAAACCCCATCATTAGTCACATTCTTGTTTCAGGCCCAATACTTGTTTTTATCATTTGAGGTGTTTTGGGTGTTGGCATTTTTGTTGGGAACCTTGATTTCTCCTTTGTCAATTAAATCATTTTTAAGGATGATGCCTTTTTCCACTAAATCGGAAAAGGAAGTGCAGCATTGCACCTATAAATCATGTCTTAGTCTTGAGTTCAAGTTTTCAATGAACATGACAACCTTTTGTTTCTTGAGTATCTCAACAAGACATCGACTAGCCATACTTCTCCATCATTGGAAAAAGGTTACAAAATTTTCACCCTCTTCTTGTGTGGTATGGCATAGGGTGGCAATGGTGATTTTGTTGTCAATGTTAAATGTGAAGTGTTCCACAAACTTGTTTGCTAGTTCTCCCCATCTTTTTATGCCAGTCGGTAATCGTGAAAACCACTCAAGTGTTATGCCTATAAGACTTCTTGGGAAAATTATCATTAAGTATGTGGGATCATATGCAATGTCCATACATGTCGTGTGAAATTCTCTTATGTGTTCAAGTGGATTACCCCTCCCTTTGTACTTAGGTAATGTTGGTACGACATAGCCGTGTGGGAAGGGTGACATGTATAAACTTATGTCAAAAGGAAAAGGACATAAGTCTTGAGTAGTGTAAATATTTTTGTTTGACATTTGCATACTTTCCAATTGTTGTTGCAAGGCCAACATTTGAGTTTGTAAGACGTACACTTGTGTCAAAAATGGGTCTTATGTATTTTGCAAGCTCATGTTGGTATTTTGGAGTCCAATGTTGTGGGATGAGTTTTGATTAGGTATATGTGTTAGTGACAGGTTTTGGTTTTGTGTTTGGGACATGTATGTGTATGACATATTTTGATTTGGTGTCAGTATATGAGTGTTTTGAAGTGAATTGGATGGTATATGCCGTGAGCTTGTAAAATTTTGACCAAGTGAATTCCGGTTACCATGTTGGGGAAAAGTTCATTGGTTTCCATATTGCATGATGGGGCCTTGTTTTCCAATTTGTGTATTTTGGAGAATGGAACTTTGGATATGTCCTTGAGGAATATGTCATGATTGTGACATGATAATATGTTGAGAAGCCCCTATGTTTGGTATGGCATTTGTTGTGTTGATGGTAACTTTAGGCCTTTTGCTTGTTTCAAATGGACTTGGGGATGATGACCCTATGGTAAATGTCATGGGTTGTGTTGTGCCAAATGCCATTCCTTGTGCCATGCCTTGTGTACTGCCATGTGTATTGCCTTGTGTGAAAAATAAGGAGGTTTGAATTGTTGTTGCATCTTTTGTAGTTCCTCATAATTGCATAGATGTATTCACTTGTGGGATAGAGCCACTAGAGACAGTTGTGTTGTTTCCTTGAGTTTGGTTGATGGATGTGGATGCTCCTCACAATGTATTGACATCAAAACCAGGGGGTAATGTGGCACCTTCTAATAATATTTTAGCTAGGTAGCATTGAGGTTCGTGTGCCAAGAATTCATCCACAAAAGAAGCAAATTCAGGATCTTGGGCAGCAGCCTCTAGTTCTTCCACAACAATGTTTTATTTTTTGTCTCTAGTGAGAAATTTCTCCAATAAGGATTTGTATTGTCTAGGTGCCCCTTGTGAGAAGTTTTCAAATGGGTTAACAAATTCATTGTCTTGTGGGAAATCCATGTCTTTTCTTTTTCTTTGTGGCCTAGTTTCAACCATGCAAGACTTGCAAAAGGGGAAGGATATGTGAGGATGATGGCTACGCAACTATGTCTATGTAAGATGACTTATATTTTTTTTAGATTTTAGGGATATAAGTGTCTAGGGATGATGCCTTGGAATGATGTCTAAGATGTGCCAAATGAAATGCAAGTATGAAAGGAATGGTAGGTGAAAATGGAAATATGACCTAAAGTATGACTACTAAATACCCTATGGAAAAAAAAAAAGCAAGGTTGTTTGACCAAACTAAGGTAGCCAAGGTTGTAAATCTAGTTTATCAAGACTTCAATGATGATGACTAAATGGCAAGGTTTGACAAAGGTGGTCTCAAACTAGCCTTGTGAGTTGAGGGACAACCTAGATGATAAGAGGACTAAAATGATGGAAGGATTGAACTCAAGACAAATTTGATTTGGTCACTGTGGATTAGTCTCAAGCCTAATAAGTTTCTAAGACCAAGGTTCACAACAAGGTATATGCAAGCTAGAAGATGCCTTAGTATTTTTCCTATGGTGGGTACAAGGTATGCAATGGTGAATGGATGGATGGAAAATGAATGGAAGTGTTGCAACAAGTCTGTAGTCAAAGACTCAGGTTATGCTCAGGATTAGTCAAAAAATGGATTTATTTCAGTTTTCTTCAAGATTTGTGGCTTTAGGCAGTTGCGTCGTTTGTGGTTTTAGTTGTGGTTTAACACAGTCAATTGCGGTTTTATGGAAATTTAGATTGTGGTTCAAAATATTCAATTGTGGTTTTTTGTTTTACAGTTGCGGTGAAGGACAGTCACTTGCAGTTTACAATGTATGTTGCTTGATTTTGACCAATTTTTAACCAAATTTGAGGTGATTTTATGATGTTCAATTCTAGAAAACACAGAAAATAATCTGCAAACAACTTGTCTTTGGTTTGGTATGATTGTGTAAGATGTTTAAATGTGTAAAAGACACTAGAAAACATACTTCACAACCTATGGCTTCTTAAGAGATACCACCTGCTAGATCCCCACTCAGATTTCTCCAACCACTTAAACAAGGCAGATAGCTAGAGACTTGGTGGCACTAGCTCCCCTCCACAACACTCACTTCTTGGGCTCTCCAAGTCTCAATTCCCCAAAGAGGAATTTCTACCTCTACACATGCTTAGTGAAGACATGGTTCAGCTTAAAAATGACCATTCCTACGCTAGCAAGTGAGGGATTTTTCCAACTATATCAAAGGTTCTTAGTGAATACTCAGGGGCACGGCTCCTCGCAAGTTTCCAGCAAGCCACTTAAGGATTTAATCACTCTACTAGGGGATCTTATACATTTTATGGTAGGTACCCTATTTCGAGTGACACTATATAGCAAGGGAAAAGACCGTCGTGAGGACTTGACAGTGTAGTCTTATCCTTTTATATATCGGCTCAAGCGAAAAACTAGTTGGTGTCATTCCCTCTTTCGAGGCAGGCCCCTCTAAAGGTAACAAAAGCAAGAGAAGGATGTTATTTTTTATCATACAAGATCACACGAAGCACAAGGAGAGAGCATCCACAACACCTTTGCCTCACACTCACATGGGGTTCATTTTAATTCCAAAATCCAAATATGCGGGTGATTATACAAAATGCCAAAAGATGTTTTTGAATCTCAAGATCACCAAATGGTGCAAGAGAAGTGCATACACACCTTGAAGCATAATGCAAATCACAAAACAATGCAAACACTTGTTCTTTTTATCCTTCAAAACAATATGTCAAAAGACACTTGATGCAAGGTTAATTTTAGACCAATGAGTGAGATGCAAATTCTTTTTAGCCAATGAGTGAAATGCAAATTAAGGTAAATTTAAGCCCAATGTTGTGTGAATTCAAGGTTAATTTTAATCCAATGAGTGAGATGAAAAGAAGATAAGATAGTTTGATTAGAAATGTTTAAATTGAATGTCTCCTTCCCACCTATGCCACACGCTAGAAATCAACTGTCAGTAAATAGAAAATCCCTAAGCTATGAAGTGCAAAAGACCTAAACTAGAATTTTTAAATGAAACCACCAACTGTAAATGAACAAAAAATTGTGTCATAGGAAGTTGCGGGTGCGGCTCACTAACAGAAGCAATTGCAACTCAAAATATTCAACTGTAGCTTTTGGGATGTCGACTACGATTTATGAAAATAATTACAACTCGGGTAGATGTCAGATCCGGCGAATCAAAATGACGATTGTGGCAATCCACAGTCAGTTGTGGCACAATAACTTGAACCTATAAAACAACAAAAAAATCTCTAAAACCAGCTCATCTAGTGATGCCTATTATATGCAGTTAGGGTTAGCCTGATGAAATGAGAAGATAAATGACCTAGATCTAGCAACAAACCCAGAAATTAAAAGGAAAATCTAAATATGCCCTATGTAAAGTAGTTGTGTTGTTCGGCCTCATGATTACATTGTTTTGTCCTTTGCGATTGCAGTGATCCATACCTGTAACCTGCAAAATGGAAATTTTTGTATGATATATGCAATTATGTCCTTTCATGTCAGGTTCACCAATGTAAGTAGGGTTAAAATTAACAAGGTTAGGCTATAAAGCATATAAATCAACCCCCAATAAACAATGAAGTACAAATAAGCATAAAGACATAAAAACATAAAGCAATATTACCAAATCTTCATGCCATCATTGATTCAGCTCCATTGCACTTCTCCATTTTGTTTGAATATAATGATTTCCCTCAGATTTATCTTGAGTATGCAAATAGGCCTAATGACAATGACAAAGTAAAATATTTAAGATTCTTAATGACTATGAATGCACTTGACTTGATGACTTGATAGCAAGATAGCTCAAGATAGCAAAGGATAGCATAAGCTCATGTAGACTCTAGATAACTTGTGGATAGATGAAAAATGACAATGACAAGGTCATTTATAGGTAAGTCAATTTTGAATGAAGGGCTAAGATTGAAATTCAATGATCAATGGCCAAGAATAAAAGATGAGGTAAGGACCAGGGTTAGGGCTAAATCATAAGGATTGACAGTCAAGATTAAATTATAAATAATTTAAACAAGGGTGGAGGTTAATTGAGACATGGATAGATAAGGATTGAGACGGATAAATGGGTGAGAGGAAATTAAATAATAATAAAATTATTTAATTTAGGTGGTCAATGAATACTTAAATAATTAAAAATAATTATTTAATTATAGAGGAATGTGACAAAGAGGACCTTTTGAATTAAATAATGATTTAATTCAAAATTCAAGAGAGTAGACAAAATTAAATAAATAAAATTTATTTAATTTAGGAGAGAAGAGGCTAATGAATAATTAAATAATTAAAATAACTATTTAATTATAGTGGAAAGTGAAATAGAAATTAAATAAATAGGAATTTATTTAATTTTAGAAAGAAAAGGACTTAATTAGTGACGTAATTAAATAAATAAAATTTATTTAATTAATCAAGGAGGAATAAAGATAGAAATGAATTAATTAAATAATTAAAATTATTTAATTAATAGAAGACATATGACTATAGAAAATAAAATACGAAAGGGGAAATGATGAATCTAAGAGTCGCGAACCTAGGACAAATTTTAGTGTCTACAAAAGCAAGATGTTATAATCTTGGTCGTTCATCAGATCTGAAGGATATAGTTTTGGGTGGACGCCTTTAAACATTGAAGGCATGCAAGTTCGAGGCACCAAATTTAATATGGGCCACTCCCCGCCACCCCATTGCCATAAGATGTGCACGGGTTAAACCCAACGGGAAAGTGGGAGACTAACTCGTGGACATTTTTTGAAGCTTATGGAAATGGCGGAGCTCGCGGGATGACATGTAAATGAATCCACATGGCATAATTTGACTAGTCAGCAAGAATGGTTTTCTACAGTAAAATTTTCAAACAAGTTTGACTTGATCTAAGTCGTTCATCGGGCCATCCCACTCCAAAATCAACAACCGAAATTTGAAGTTCAAGATTGAGGCTAAGTGAGTCATTTTGGTTCATGTGTGCGAACATTAATGGCAAATAAGACATTGAACTACAAAATTGCTCTGCTTTAACGCCATAAAAACTTGTTTTAAAGCATAATTGTAATTCATTAAAACATTCTATGCAACTAAGGATTTCTGTATGCTCATTCAAGCTCATTTGACTTCTAAAAATTAGGGTTTGCAAAGTGTTTTCAAAACAATAAGTAAAATCAATACCCTGTATTTCAATTGCTTGCAAATTTGCTGAGAACACTCACTTTGTCATTTTGTCAATAGAATTACTAGATTGCTTGCATTTCTTTTAAGGTTTGATGTTCAATTTGAATGATAATTTTTTTAAGTATTGTTGTTCTTTGCATCAAACCTGTGCCCTAGTCATAAGCTTCTAGTTTTATTTGAAGTAAAACCCTAGTGTGCAAGAAACCCTATTTCCATAGCACCTCCACGAGCCCAAACCTCAGGATTAGAGGAGAAGAAAAGACCCTTGTCCTATGACATCATTGACCAATTAAAACTGTCAACATATGATAAAACCAAGGGTCAACTTTTGTTCCAAGGCACGCAAATTGTAGAGGGGTTTGATCTAGTTTCTTTGGTAAGGATCTAACATTGGTCAAAAAACGGGGTGGTATTGACTTGCATATCCAATGTTGGACCAGACTCTTGGATAGGAATGACCACCAATCTAGTTTTTTGGTGTTTGAGAAAAATTTTGCTTCAAAACTGAGGAGGGCCCTGATTATGAATAGGCCAAGGATCCCTACAACACTATATGATTTCATGAGGCCTAAAGATAGAAGGCCCGATATGAACATTGAGTGCAATTGGAGAGATATAATTACCTACCCAAGTTACACAATTCTTAGGATTTATGACACAAGTGTTGCACCCCATATACTTTTGAGGGATGTTCCATTAAGAGTTGGTTTTCTTGAGGTGATGTGGCAATTGGGAAATGTAGAGGATAATCACTTTCAAAATCAGAGGAAGGGATCCTTTTTCCCTGCATACACTATTTTCTCTGACTTTGTTATGAAAGAGGAAGGATGGAGAAAAATTATGTACTCAAAACACTTGGGGTGAAGAGGGTCATAGCAAGAAATCATGATCTAGAAGGTTTCATGGCAGGGCTAAAGGCCAAAATCAGAATTTCTAGGTTCATCCACAACTTCTACTTTCTTGAAGATGTAATCAGGAATATTTTTTATTTCCAAAAGCAAGATGAAAAGAAAATGAAATGGATTGCATTCAAAAAATTGGAGAAGGAAATGCAGTAAAAGGATCCACAATTTTTAGCTCTTAAGGACATCAAGGATGAAATTCAAAGAGCTAAATATGTGTTTCATAATTTTGAGCAGGTAGTTGGGAGGTTGAAAGAAGAAAGGATAATTCAAAACAAGGGGAAAGCTATGGTAGGAGAGGAACAAGGAAACGGGAAGGTCCCTAAGGTGGAAGAAATAACTGCCTACCAACCCCTAAAGAGAGTATTAGTATTTACAAAGAAGGACAAATTGAAGGAAAAGCAAACCGTAACCACTTCTTCTCAACAAGAGGGGTCAAGAATGTCTTCACCGGCACATGAATTTCCACCATTGTCTCCTGCAAGGACTACTACTCTAGAATTTATTGAACTTGACTCACCACCGAGGGTATCATCACCACCAAGGTAGCCACCCCCAAAGAAACAAAAGGTAGAATTAAGTGGTTTGTTGGAGTATCCTAACAATTTGGATGACGATATTTATGTTACTGAAGAGGATATGCAGCAAGGTATGCCTTCTCCCCATAGGGAGATAGTACCACAAAAAATGGGCCTCAAACTGAGTAAGGTGGACCTAACTAGTATGAACAATACTGATGATGTGAGAGAAGAGGCATGTAACAGATTTATGGATAATGATTCATTTGTCAATTCATCTGCTTTCATGGAGTTTGCATGGATAGAAAAAAGAGAAGAATATGTTAATAAAATTTCCAAGAAGAGGAGATTGAACCCCGAATTTTCAAACAATGTCATTGAGGCCCAAGTTAGACAAGAAATGAGGGAAAGTTTTCAAGGCATCACAACACAAGAGGGAAGAGAATTGGTAAGAAAGAGTGGTTTTCTCTTGCTTCTAGAGTGTTATCTTGCTTCCAGAGTGGGATCTTTCCTATGTCATTGCTTTTGATACAGTGAGGAGATGTGAAAGACCACTCTACACAACTGAAGAAGAAGCAACAATTGCTTTACAAGGGTCTGCTTTCAGTGAGCAGTGGGATACACTTGCAATTTGGGCACTAGCCCCAAATACCAAGAAGCATCTAATTGCAAAGCCACCTACAGATTACAAGGGAGGACTAATTATCAAGAGAGTGTCAAACACCCCTATGATTGAAGTAGCCACTATGTATGTGAATGTTGTCCAGTTTATAAAGGAAATTGTGGAGTTTGTAACTATGGAAAGAGATAAATTCAGAAAAATGTATAATGACATGTTGGTGGAGTACAACAAGGGTCAAAAAAATATTTTAGAATTGCAAACAGAAATAGAATTGTTGAAAGAACAAATGAAAAATATGCAAACTAATGTGCCAATGCAACCAGACTTCTCTTCTCCTCCTTCGCCTAGAGAGAAAATTCCATTTTCCCCTTTTCTTCCTCCATAAGTTTCATTGGAAATTATGCCTTACAATCTAGGAAATGTGCCAATTTTAATCAAGGAGCCAAGTACTTTAGGTGCACACCAAACAAGGGAAATCAGTCGGGAAGACCTGATTGAAAAGTTGAAGAGATATGAAGAGATGTAAACAGTAAGATGAATTGATTCATGGAAGCAATCTAAAGATTGTAACTATGGTGTTGGAACATCTCAGTAAGGGAATCCACTAGACATTGATTAGCATCCATGCTAACTACTCCTCCATGTTTTATGAAATAAGAAATTTTGATAGGGAAAAAGAAGTGGTTATCCCTCTAATGGAGAAATGGATTCCCATGCACTAGGATCTTAGGTTTATGGTTGTTGGATCTAAGCATGATACAAATACGCAAGACAAAATTTGAACCACTCTTAAGCTTGTGATTAGAATCCAGTAATTCCAAGGAAAAATTGAACCATTGGATGCAAAGATCAAAGAGTTGGTTAAGAGGTTTGATGAATTGAATATTGTTCTGCTCCCTGACATCTTAAATGAGAATGGTGAAATCAAACCCTTGCAGGACTGGAAAGATCAAGCAAATGAGGTAATTGAAACTCAAGCAGCCTTAATTTTTGAATGGGCTAACATGTGGATGCTAAGGAGTAGTATGGGCATGCTCACTCAAGCAGGGATTTCTCTTGAGGAGTTTGACAAGGAGGCTAACCAAGTAGTAACTAAATATGCTTCATATAGGCTAAAATCCAATAAGATTATTGAATTCAATTGGCCTTCCAAGGAATATTTTCAACTTTGGAAAAGAAAATATATTGATGTCCTGAACGAATAGGTTGTTGAGGTGAGGTGGTGACTACAATTTTTGTTATAGGTCTGCAACAATAGAAATTACAGTAAGGAGAATACAATACATGGCCTGGAACTAGTACAGATCAGGCCTTAGATACAACAATGTTAAAATATTGTATTCTCTCCAGTTTTAAATTGATTACAAGGATTGCAAATGTGGAGGTACTTTGGCTTCTTCCTCTTTCTTTATTTAATGCTTTTCTTCCTTAAGATCTTGGAGCACGTGGATAGAATGCTTCAATGACTAAATAGTGCCTCGTTACCAATTTTTCTCCATAGCTCAATTGGTGGAGCTGGCTAAACATTGTTATATCTTAAGGTGAAATTATAGTTATTTCTTCATTATGCTTAAGTTTTTTTTGCACTTTGTTCATTATTCTTTAAGGGACAGTCATGCTTTAAGAATCAAAATTTTAGAGATGCTATTCAAATGTTCTAAAATTAAATGAAGTACAGAATTGAGCTATAAACAACAGAGCATTTTAAATGATTTCATTCATTTCATGGAATAATTCATATTTACATAGCTTCATTTGATTGCAAGAATCCAAATGATAATACAACATTGCATTGAAATGCATTTTCTTTTCAAATGAAAAGCATAGATGAAATCAAATATCCACACAAGCCGTGGAATGGGACTGTCACAATGCATCATTAATAGCACACTACACTATGGAAGATGCGAAAGAAAAATCACATAAGTAACGACATAATCATCATTGCTTGATTGGTCAATGGTCAACGCTGAATGGTGCACCTTTGTCTTCTCGAGCTCCATTGACCTGCAAGAGAAAAGGGGATGTCATAGGCTCGATTATGAAGATACATATATGAATCACCAACAATATGCAGCCTGTTAATCATGTACTGAAACAATCAAGAAGAGTACAAAGAAATGAGAAGGATAAACATATGATCATTATATCTTGTTTTTATGCTAACATTGTTTGTTTCCTTGTGCAGGTATAGGGAAAATCACGATGCTGATCATTATTTGAAGACCAAGCATGTAAAAAAAAGGCTCCCACAAGGGTAGAGCTCGCATGTTGCCCTTATTCATTATAAATGGGTTAATAAAGAGATAAGAGATATCATCATATTCATCAAAAGGAGTGATATACAACTGAAAGAGTAAAGCATAGTTATTATCAAGCTACTAAACCAACTATGCATTCATAACAATCAGGTTAATGCTTCTGAAAGCTACAGGAACAGTGAGTTTAATCTGCTCAATCATCTAACTGAGTACATTCATATCAAACATTGTTTTATGGTTCACGTTCTTTTGCTACAGTATATTTGTTCATTATGATCACATGTCATGCAAGGTTTAGTTCATCAGTGTTCTTTTTCACAACTAAGGATAGTGAACATGCATACATTATGCCTTAATGAAGAGATTTGTTTCAATTTTCATTTCAGAAGAGAAAAGATTTACGGAAAGAACTTGTTAAGTGGAGCATAAAAATGCATGAAGAGTGCCAGGTTGAAGCCCAAGAGTATGGAAGGACAGACAATGTATTCAGATAATAAATGAACGATCAATTCCAGTTTGACTGATAATACAAATACAACATTAAGAATTACAAGGTGAGAAATGATCATTCCAAAAGGTGTTTCTGAAGTGTTAATCATGCACTGAGATAATCAAGTAGATGCAGTCCATAGAACTATGATGTTTCAATTAAGATTTTTGCATAAGTCCAAGAATAGAATAGAGAAATCAATCATCCTCGGCTTCTTCAAGGAAAAAATCAATAAGGAGGCAGCATCAAAGTGGCCTGAAGGATATAGATGCTACTGTTCTATCAGGGTGCTTGTCATCACTAAGCAAAAATGAGCTCATTGACTGTTCTCATTATCAAATGTGAAGTGCAAGGACAAAAAGCAAGAGTTTGTTGCATGGTAGAGTAAAGTAATCCAAAAATTATGTGTGCAGAGAAAACAGTATGGGAATAGTAATACATTCAAAGGTGCCTTTCTTCACAAAAGACAGATACATAAATACAAATGAGTAAATCTTCATGGGTCGAGCTAGTTTTCACATAAATATCAAAACAAATAGATTTAATGCAATTTCCAGCTTACCCATATAGGGGTTTAGAACAGTAAGGAGAAGGAATGTGTGTGTAATGCACAATGTTTCAATGGACAGGCTGTAACACAACAAGAGATGCACTGAGAAGGAAGTATGCTTCAAAATACCAAGAGGTCATATAAATACTGAGAGAGCAGAATGCCATGGTGAGTTCGGCCCAATTTAAAATAGCAATATAAATTTCTGTTTATTCTTTCGAGTATACCCTCATTGGGGTTTGAAAATACAATCTAGAATATTATAATTCCTAGTTTACCCATGAAGGGTTTAATAAGAAAGTCACAGAGATTTCAAAGGAAAACACCAGCCATGATGGGTCGAGCCCATAAATTGAATGCAAAATGAATATACAAAATACCCACGTTTGGGGTTTGATTTTAAATACAAAAATTGTAACTTGCAGTGACAACCCATATGCAGATTTTACATGTAACAACAAGAATACAGAGGGAAATATTAATGGTTGAGCTTCATGAGAGAAAGTATCAAAGTAAGATTGATTTCTTCAGAATGACAAACACCCATATCTAGTTTTGCTTTGGAGAGTATAAAAATGTGAATTTCCTTTGGTGGGTCGAGCTTCAGAAATGGAGAATATCAATTTCATTCGATACACATTTGGAGTTTGAGCTAATGTACAGTTTTTCCATATACCCACATCGTGTTGCTACAGGAAGAACAAAATGCAGTGTTTTCTTCAAAGTAATGAGCACCCACATGATGTTTTATTTCAGAATGCTGAATATATACTTTTTCCTGTGGGTCGAGCCCAGGAATTTATAAAGAAATTCATTTTATGAATGAGTATGGCACGGTCGGCCATTGGAGCTCTCGAATTCAAGTTTAGAGCTATATCTCATGGCGGCCAGTGAAGACAAAGAACACAGAAGTAACAAATATAAGCACATAGAGTATAAACAAATGTATTAGAGGCTATCTTAGCCGCGACTACAAACCAAGAAGCTCAAGAGGTAAAGTCACAAAAGCTGCAAACAGGAAGCTCACCTTGTGTAAAGAGAAGAAGAAAAAATCCTCGAACAAGCTCCCTCATAGAGCTTTCAGATAAAAGCCCGAGCTCATACAAGGTGGCCAAGAAAGGAAAAGTCATAGGAAATGTAAAAGAATTCAGAAACAAAGCATGAACAGGCCGCAGCCTTAGTAATCTTTATTGCTTTTAGAATGAAGTGAAAAACTATAATAACATATAGATCAAGCTTACCCAGCCAGGATTCGGCTATCTGAAGATAGTAGTGAGGATTCTCAAGCATGTAAATTCCAGTCTGAGCTCAATCATGGT
>VDFB02304077.1:0-32239 GCA_007258455.2 Sequoia sempervirens | reverse complement strand
TTGCAGACTTACTAAAAATAGTAAGTATCTCAGAATTCAATGAAAACTGGCTGGAAGCCTGCTGGATGTCTACCGACAACATTGCTAAGTTCAATTTTCAATTTACTGGCCCTACTTGACCTTGACTTGACCAAAAATGATGAAACCCTAATTTTAGAATTGGCCAATATTTTCACGTTTAAGCTCAATGACGACACAACCCCCCCGAAAGACGGACACCAGAAAAGAGACAGAGCGAGAGAGCGAGGAAAAACCCAAGCCAAAAGACCGGAACGGAGCAAAAATAAGGGGGTCCCCATCTGAATGGGGCGATGTGTGAAAAGGTCACAACAGGCCCTGAAACAGGGATTGGGCAATTAGGAGGTGGTAGGCCTTAGGCTACTTAGGTCTGTCATGGTTCCTTTCCCTTAATAAGATGGATGACTCCCTCACTGTATTCTTACTTCTTGCAGAATGTGTTATATCTGTTGTTTGGAAATTAGACATTAAAACTAACTCTTGGACATTTGGATATGTATACAAAAATGAGTGCAGATTATAAATATTGAACAAACCTTGGAGTGGAATAGGAACGTTAAAGTCTTACTTTTCAGCTTCCCTCAGCCCTGACAGGTAAGGACTTTTACAAGTATTGAGTATTCTAATTTCTAATTAGTAATTCGATATTGAAAACTTCAATGTTCATTGTCCAATGTTCAATGTTCAAGTATTTACTATTTAGTATTTCAATTTGGCATTTGCAATTTTGCTATTTTACTTCTTAATAGACTTATACATCTTTTCATAACTAGCATTTTAAGTACCATATGTATAGTATATAGTATATACACCCCCCAGCCACCGTCCCCCCGCTGTCCCCAAATTGAGGCCCCTTTGTCCCCCCGTCCCGAAAACCTGTCCCTAACGGTGGTGTAACTATGGTATTTCCTTGAAGACGTGGGCACCACTGATCGTGGCATGGACATAATACACGGTTGGCATGAGTCTCTTCACTCTGGATACATGTTTGAGACATTTGGATATTGATATACCATGGTTTTATTGATGTTTGAGACTACTGTTATAAATTTTATAATGCTTTAGTGACATTTATTATGCTGTTATACTATTGCACTCATCATTTATTTACATATTGATATTGTTATCAATTATTGACATATCTCTCTCTCTTTCCCTCTCTCTCTCTCAATAATATATTGGAAATATATATATATATATATATATATATATATATATATCGTCGTTCCCTACTGTCCCCTAAAAATGGCCCCCTAGGAAACGTCTTGGAAACACATCCCCTGCTGTCTCCCCGTCCCTGTCCCCAAAATGCCATGGAACATAGGAAAAATGTGAACACTGGAGCATCAAAAGATTTATGCAAGAGGTGCATAAGAAAGTGAATGAGAAATTGTAGAGAAGAAAAATGAAAATGTGAGTTAGAGATAGATGAAGTTGAGAACCTAACAAAATATATAGTTGAGCATTCAACATCTACGAATTTGAGAAATGAGAAATATCATTCAAGATTATGAACACTTGACCATGAAATTATTATACTAAAATCTTGTTCAATCTACTTCTAGAACGAAAAATACAACCTCAATCAAACAATTGACTGTGAAGTTACCCTTGATTAAGGACACAATATCCAAAGTTATGGTCTTTTCAGACCAATCTAGAATAAAAAAATTGGGCAAGTAAATATTCCTCAATGTTGATGTTGTTGTAGTGGCGGGAGATTCTTTCTCTCACAAATTTGCAACATATATATATATATATATATATATATATATTAATTAATGAGGCCAACCTTGGTGAAGGAGCGCTTCTTTTCAAACAATGTTTTATATTTTATTTTTATTCAAATTAAAAGACCAAGGGATGCATTGCTTGAGGCCGACCTTTCATCTATGAAGAGACATCTTGTTTGATAGACACCATATCAACTAGTATTTAAAGACGGCGATGGTCATTCCTACAATCAATAATCTTATCAAGGAAGTTCGCATATCAGCAGGAGTTCGATTCATACAGCAGTTCGATATTGATCTCAAGGAGTTTGATTATCTTCATTGATTGTATATTTGCATCAAGAGTGGTGCCATTACTATTGCATCAGATCGGCCTTGTATTTGGCCATATTGTAAAGCGAATTGTTGCCTATTTATTCAATATATAAGTGATATATTGTTGCTGGGTTTTTCTCCCTCAAGAAGGAGGGTTTTCCCAGGGTATATGTTGTGTTCTATTGCTTAGATTTATTTTATTTCTGCTTAATTCAATTCTGGTCCTAAAATTAACATGGTATCAGAGCGGGTTTAAGCAAGATCGAGATCAGATTTGTTTAAGCAGTGAAAACTTCTTCTCTTCTTATCATCTAAGGGAGTCTATCTTAGCCTCGAAAATGGTGAACGGACTCAAGGTTGAAGATAGGCTTGATGGTGCATCCAACTTCACCTCTTGGAAGTTCAGAGTTCTTATTGCATTGGAAGAAAATGATATTCTCAATTTTGTGAAGAGTGAGGTGCCCAAGCCTTCCGATGAGGCTGAGAAAACACAATGGAGGAAGAATGGCACAAAGGCTAAGAAGATCTTGATTGATTCCATAAAGGATCATCTTGTGCCAATTATATCCAAGTTGAAGACGGCCAAAGATATGTTCAAGACTTTGGAAGGTTTGTATGAGATCAATAACACTAGCAGAGCTCTTGCCTTTAGGCAATAGCTACATCACATCAAGATGGCTAAAGGAGATTCAGTCATCTCCTTCTTCATGAAGATCACTGAGTTGAAAGATCGGCTATATGCCATTGGAGATATAGTTGAAGATAGAGATTTAGTCATGTTGGCACTAAATGGTCTTCCTCAATCTTGGGAGCCCTTTATCCAAGGTATCAGTGGAAGATCCAAATTACCCAAGTTTGATCGTCTTAGAGCTTATTGCATACAAGAGGAATCCAGGTTGGCAGCAAGAGGTAATGGATGAAGCTCTCACAATGAAGACAATCATGTTCTTGCTGCTCAACTTCAAGAAGGAAAGGAAGAGAAGGGAAAAAAGGAAATTTCAAGAGGAATAGAGACATGAAATCAGATTCTACTCCTGAACCAAAGAAGAAGAAGGAACTCTCCCATATTCAATGTTTCAAATGTGACAAGTATGGTCAATATGCTAGAGATTGTGTAACCAGACCAAAGCAACATGCTTCTACTACGGATGTTGATGATGTCTCACCTCAAAAGGAATCGAGAGACAACTCAGGAGGATTTCTATTCATTTGTGCTCTATCAAGCAATGTTCCAACTGACAATAGCACATGGTTGATTGATAGTGGCGCTTCACGACACATTACAGGATATAGAGAGCATCTTTCAAATTTGGTAGAAAGAAAAACCAACCTACAAGTGATAATCGGAGATGATGCTTGCTATTCAGTGAAAGGTGCTAGAGCCACCTCTCTTCACCTAGATTCTAGCATCCCTCTTCATTTGAGTGATGTCTTGTTTGTACCAGGAATCAAGAGGAATCTTGTATCAATTTCAGCTTTGGAGGACAAAGGATATCAAGTTGCATTTAATGAAGGAAAAGTTCTTGCTTGGCCAAAGAACTCTAGCATCAAAACAGCCCGTGTGATTGGTGTTCATCAAGTGAGTCTATATAGACTTTCTATTCGTCCAATTCAAGCATTGTTGCATGATTCTTCTAGTTCGAGTGAGCTATGGCATAGGAGACTTGCTCACCTACATTTCAGCGCTCTTCCATCCATGGAGAAGAAGGTCACGGGTCTACCAAAGCTCAGTCAGGAGCATGATGGCGTTTGCAGAGGTTGTGCAATGGATAAGAATTCTAAGGGTCCTTTTCATAGTAGTGAAAATAGATCAAAAGGAATTCTAGATCTTGTTCATTCTAATTTGTGTGGTCCAATGTCTATGGCATCCTTGAGTGGTTTTTGGTATTATGTGATTTTCATTGATGACTATTCTAGAAAGACTTGGATTTACATTTTGAAGTCTAAAGTGTCTTAAGAAGTACTTGATAAATTCAAGGAATTTAAGGCTCTAGTTGAAAATTTGTCTGGGAAGAGGATCAAGGTTCTGAGATCTGATAATGGAGGAGAATACACTTTTGGAGGTTTCCGTAATTTCTGTATTGAGGTAGGAATTAAGAGGGAGTTTTGTGTCCCTTACAATCCTCAACAAAACGGAGTTGCAGAAAGGAAAAATAGATCCATAGTTGAGGCAGCCAAAGCTATGATTCGTGATCAAGACTTACAAACCTTTATGTGGGCAGAAGCTTCCAGAACTGCAGTGTATGTTCAGAATCAGAGCCCTCATCAAATATTGGAAAACATGACTCCTGAAGAAGCCTTCACAGGTGTGAAACTCGAGGTTAGTCATCTAAGAATCTTTGGTTGTCTTGTTTATATTCATGTGCCTAAAGATAAAAGATCTAAGTTAGAACCTTCTGGCAAGAAAGGAATATTTGTGGGTTACAATGAATCTTCAAAGGCCTACAAGATTTACATTCCAAGACAGAAACAAATTGAGATCAGTAGGGATGTCTCTTTCGAAGAAGATGTTGCATTCAAAAGATCCAAGGGGTCTTACATGGAGATAGATAGTGAAGAACAAGAGACACCTCAGGATATGGACATTTCTCCTGAGATTCAAAGGGAGTCTACTGAACCAGAAGAGGCTAGTGATCCAATTGATCCCATAGAACCTATTGATGGATCGAGAGACATTGCTATAGGTCAAAAGAAACCTCTATGGGCTAGACAGACTATGCAAGAGGCAGAGAAGTATGCAACTCCTAGAGGCACATTCAGAGAAAGAAAAAGACCACAGAAGTTTCCAGGCTATGTAGTATTCATGAGACATATCATTGAGTCTGAGCCTTCCAGTGTTGAGGAAGCATCAAATCAGCAAGTATGGAGAGATGCTATGACAAAAAAATATCAATCTATTATCAAGAATGATGTTTGGGATGTTGTACCTAGACCTGAAGGGAAATTAATTGTATCTTCCAAGTGGCTTTTCAAGATTAAGCATGCAACTGATGGGAGTATTGAGAAGTACAAAGCAAGATTTGTGGCTAGAGGATTCTCTCAGAAAGAGGGAATAGAATATGAGGAGACATTTGCTCCTATTGCTCGATATACATCTATCAGGACTATCATTGCTATTCAGCTAAAGGATGGAAGCTACATCAAATGGACGTAAAGACAACATTCATTAATGGTGTAATTGAAGAAGTATACATCGAGCAACCAGATGGCTTTGTGATTCATGGGAAGTGTTGATGTGTTTTTCATGACCGCACCAACACAGAATAAAGTTCACCAACGGCTACTCTATCCTCTCTTGAACAAAATCTCTTGCATGCTAAGATTGCTAGAAAGATCATGCATTCAACTCCAAGGTTCCTTCATGCAATGGATAGTCTTAGTTGGCTTGATGTTATTTGTTGGTATTTCAAGGGGACTTACAAAATTGTTCAACAGCGGAGAAGGGAATTTGAATGCTCGAAAGGTTTTATCTATAAAGCTCTTGTTTCCTAAACTAAGCAGAAAAACTGAATTTAAATGGTTGCAAGAATAAGAAGGCTCTAATCTACTCTGTGGGACATGGCGATCAATTTTCGCAGACTTCAACCAAGCTTTGCTTTGCCTCGCTTTGGACAGCTTCCACAAAACTGGTGCAATCTTCAGAGGAGTAACCAAAGGTATTTAGATCATAATTCAACACGAAGACACCGTCACAACGACACATACCAACATGTGAATCACAAACGAAGTTAAGTCTGCAATGTTCCAGTTGACCACACAAGGCAAATTCACCATCAGCGAACACACTAGTGGTATGGATAAACAAAGCTTGCTCAAATCAAACACCACATTCCACAACTAGCATCTACTTGCATGAAATGAAATTTACTCTACTCTAAGATAATTTTAAAAATAAATGCTAAGTGATTCGGAAAGACGAAAAAGCCTTGCTAGCTACTCACAACAAAAGATGTAGTCATCATCAATGAAAACTCTTTTTATTATGAGAGTGTTCATGTTGTGACCTTTTCACACCTCGCCCCATTCAAAATGGGGACCCCCTAAATTTTTCTCCATTCGGGTCTTTTGGCTTTGCCTTTTTGGTCTATCTCTCTCAGTCTATTCCTTTCATTTGCTAGTGTACTTACCATTTGACCTGGATTTGAATTATGATTGAGTCTGGAATATTTTTCTAGTGGATTAGGATTTATAATCTTCAGCCTGCTTTGAGGTCAAATTGAGTTGGCTAATCAACTTCTAAACTTAGCACTGTTGTTAGGATACTTCTGGCAAGATCTCTCTAAATTTTCACTGAATTTTGCAGCTTTCTATTTTTAGTAAGTGTCAATTTAGGGTTTGTTTTCTCAAGATTTTCACGTTCTGACAATGACACTACATTCTGAGCACTTTGAACTCATCACTGGCAAAATTTGAGCAGAAACAGGTGACTTGCTATTTTTAGCAATTCTGCCTTCGGAGGCAATTTCCAGGGTTTACATGTTGAATTTTCAAATGCATGTCTGGATATTCTTTGTGGGTTTTTCGAGACCTTCGCAATGATATGACATGCAAAACAGGATAACAACTTTCAGCGTTCAGCATTCGGAGGCAGATATTAGGGTTTGCATGCAGCTTTTCTCAGCGCATGTCGGCATATTCTTTCTGGGTTTTCCAAGAGCTTCGCAACATTGTAACATGCCAATGGAATTGATCACTTTTCTGAAACTTGCTATTTTTAGCCAGTGCTTGCATGTTGAAGATTTTTCTGGGTTTTTCTGGGTTTTTCAAGATTTTTCAGGCAGTGTGACATGCAAAATCATCTGACAGCCAGTTGGTCACCTTTTCAACTACTTTCTATTTTTAGCAGGTACGCTCCGACAATTGTTTGACACTCTAGAATTGCGAACACAGTAACATGTAGCAGAAATGAGGTAAAATGGAGTTCATTTGGGATGCATGCTGGAAAATTAGGGTTTCGAGCTTCAGGACTAAAAGTGAGGAATCAGACGTCAAAATTTCTAAAACTGAAGTATCCACCATGATCAGTATCCTTCAGGGGGTCTACTGGCAAAATTTGAAGGAAAACGGAGCACTTACTATTTTTAGTAAGGCATCTCTGAGACCAACTATAAATAGAAAGTCGGCATAAAGTCTCAGTCTGAATAGGCAAGTTTACCAACGTTGAGCATGGCCTCCAAATTTCAACACGAACGGAGCTAAGAAAGTCTCAAAATCAAGCAGCTGCTATAAATAGTAAGCCACTTCAGAAGCAACTACAAATGGCAGGTCGACCTCAAGTCTCAATGTAAGCAGGCCAAGCAAGTGATAAGGACCCCATGGCGTGAATTTCAAGACAAATGGAGTTGCAGAGGATGGAAAGTCAAACACTTGCTATTTTTAGCAGGCTGAAAGGGAGGAATTAGGGTTTCCTAAATTCAAGGGCAAAACACGAAAGTCAGGCAGATGCGGCATCCAACCACGGTCCCCACACTTCAGGCATTCAACACATGAAATTTGAAGACATTCTAAGCAATTGTTATTTTTAGTAAGTTGCTAAAAATAGCAGGTACAGGCTGGCATCAGGCATCAGCGGCATAATCACGTCTCGGGGTTCGAAACAAAGCAAAATCAAGCATTCTGGGGTCAAAGATCAATTCAAAGCACGGAATTTGAGGAACTTTCTAAAAATAGAAAGTCAGGGCAAATTAGGGTTAGTAGGAGAAAATCACCCTAAATTTGGCAAAGGGCATGAAATTTGAGAAAACTGATAAATTTTCAAGTTCAGCATCAAAGCTTGCTTTAAAAGGCCAAAGACAGATGAAAATTTTACCGAGTGTTGAAACTAGAAGCTCCATGGGTGAAATGCGCCCCACTTTGAAAGTGAATCAAAATCTTCTAGGTAGTTGAAATTTGATGCTCCCCATGGCAAATGTGCCCAAACTTGAGAATTGATGAAATTGACTAAGGCATACAAATTGAGAGTCAAGGGTGTCATTTGCACCTAGCCTAGAGAGGGTGAAATTGAAAGTTCCTAAGTCATTAAATTAAAACCTCAAGGGTGGATTTGCGCCTGACTTTGAGAGGCTAGAGACTTGAAATTGACTAAGGCAAATAAATTGAAAGCTCTATGTGTTATTTGCGCCCATCATAAGGTGGCTGTGCAGGGAATTTTCTAAGTGTAGAAATTAAAAGCTTCCCCTTGCATTTGCGCCTAAGAACATCAACTCAAGTGTGCCTTCAAAAGAATGTTGGAGAACGAAATTTATCTAAGTCATGGAAATTCAAAGCTCCCCATGCCATTTGTGCCCTTGAGCTTGAAGGATAGAAATTTTCTAAGTGACAAGAATTTGAAGTCTAGGGGTGGATTTGCGCCCAAAGTTATAAATTTGACTAAGGTAAAGATTGGAAGCCCAAGCATTGAAATGCGCCTTGGAGCTTAGAGTGATAAAATTAAAAGCTTAGTCTATCATTTGCACCCCCAAGTGAAAGGCAACCCTCTTGTATGCGCCCATGAAAAGGAAGAGTGGATCTTTAAAAATTTCTAAGTCATGAAAACTCGATGCCCAAGGTATGAAACGCGCCTTGCTTCACATTGAGAAAGCTTGAAAAACTCTAAGTATGAAAATTGGAAGCAAGGCATGCTATTTGCGCCCAAGGCCTTGAAAGAAGACTTCAAAATTTCTAAGGCATTAAATTTGAAACCTCCACATGCCATTTGCGCCCTACTTCAAGAGAAAAGAATGAATTTTCCTAAGGCGTGGAAATGAAAGTAGAACATGTTATTTGCGCCTAACCTCAAGGAGGATGAGAATGAAACTTTGACTAAGGCGTCAAAAGTAAAAGCCCAAGCTATAATATGCGCCTAGCCTTGAGAATGATGAAAAATTCGACTAAGTCATTAAGCTGAAACCTCAAGTGGTCATTTGCACCTGGAGGGGAGAAGAGGTTAGAAGGAATATTAAATGTGAAAATTAAAAGACTATCATGCTAAATACACCCCAAAATGAAAGTCTAACCTATGATATGCGCCTTGAGGAAGGAGCTGGAAAATACACTAGGACGTGGAAATTAAAAGCTGAACCTCTCATTTGTGCCTTAGGGAGGTACTTAGAGAAGACATTAGAAGATTAAAATTGAAAGAAGCCCCTATGAATTGCGCCTTCAAAAGGAATGAAGGAGCTCGAAAATTCCCTGAGGCACTTCAGATCTGAAATTGAATACCTCAGCCACGCCTTGAAGAAGGAGCTTAAAATTTTCTAAGTGTTGGAGAAACGCGAGTTGGTGGTCTTATTTGCGCCTGGAGAGCTTAAGTTAGTAAAATTTCTGAATGTTAGAAAGAGTAAAAGCCCATGAGGAGAAATGCGCTTGAAGAAAAATTGCCAAATTAAAAAGCTAGACTCGGGAATTATTAAAGGCGTGATAAGTTTAAAATAGACCTTCATATGCGCTTTGAGAGGGAGGTTTGATTTTTTTTAAATACACATGGGTCCACATGCGCCTAAGCCCAAGGTGATTTTAATTGGAGGAAAATCAAATGGCGTGTGATTTAGCTTGAAAAGGGGGAATTTAACTTCCCTAAGGCAAATATTGAAAACAGAGTTAAAAGATTGGAATTAAGCGTTTAAAAAAATTAAAAGTTTCCTCTTGGCATGATATACAAAAAATCACATGGTGATTTTCTACAAAATTCGAAGGCGTTTAAATTTTTCCTAAAGCAAGATTGAAGATGAAAATTAAAAGGCGTTGGAAATGATAAAATTTCTCTAGGCAAATAAAGTGAAATTCGTCTAAGTCAGAGAAATTAATTAAAATTTAATTTAATTATTTTCCAAAGTTAAATTAAAAGTTCCCCTTTAATTTGGACCCATGAAATTTTAAAATTCGAACGATTTTAACTACGGGGAATTTATTTCGGATTTGTTATTGACGGAAAATAAATTGTGCTTAGCCATTTTAAAGTGCTGACGATGAAGTGAATAAATTTCCAGAATAAAATTAAATGGCATTCAAATTAAATTTTAAATTTTAAATTTGCCATTTTTAAAAAGCGGTGAGATTATTTTAAATCGAAGTAAAATGATTTTTCTCGAAATTACTTCAGTTAACTAGAAGTAACTAGTAGTCGAAAGGGAAATTTCAAATTTAAAATGAGGAAAGAATCTCCCGGAATAGCAAATTGCTATGACAACTGTAAGACGGCTGGAATATTCTCTTTTAAATTTGGAAAATGTCTAAGTCGTGATGAAGGGAATTAATGGCATTTGCTAAAATAAGCACCGGCTTTCAATTATAAAAGCTTCAAAGTTTTCATTCCTATTCACAAGATTCGAAGTTGAGATTTGTGTTGGAGAGTTGAAAGAGATTGTTGAGAATTACTCTGAGATTTTCTGAGGCTGATTTATTTCTTTAAATTGTTGAAGTTGAGAGTTGCTGAAGGCTGAAATCGTTTGATTATTTCTCTGAATGCTGGAAGTCGAAATTGCTTGAGCTTGAAGTTGCTGAGATTTAAAAATCTTCCGAAGTTGCTAAGTGTTGAGAAAGAACAAAATCAGAAGTAGAGGTTGTTGAAGTTGAGAAATTTATTTCTCCAAGTTGCTGATTTAAAATTTTCGAAGTTGCTGAGACTTGGAGTATTTTCCGAAGTTGAGATTTGTTGAAATTATTTTGGCTGCAAATTGCTGAAGTTTGGGGTTTTATATTTCAAAGTTTAAATTTATCAAGGTTTGGAGTTGAAGTTTTACTGCTGGAGTTATTAATTTTATTTTCTTTTCGCAGCCAACTCCATTTGCCAGCCATCTCACGAAGTTTTTATTTTAAAAAGTTTGAATTGTAATGTTTACTTCTCGTTTTGCAGATGGCTGAAGGTCAAAGAGCTAATGTTGCTGGAACAAGCAAGGCTGGAGCTAAGGCTGGAAATAATGAAGCTATCAAAGAAAATGCCTCTAGGCAGGCAATCATCAAGAATTTGAAGAAGTCTTTTGTTCTAGAATCAAAGATCGTGTCAAAGTTTGGAAATGTGACTGATACCAACCTCGGTTCTTTCAACCTCGAGGCCTTCATGAGAAGGATGTATGGACAAAGTGGCAATCCTCCGACGGAAGTCTCAAACAACATTGTGAGGAGTGGATTATATGCAGCAGCCGGGTTCCAACCAGCGGTTCTATGTCCAGAGCTGATTATGGAGTGTGTAAACTTCTACAATTCAGACCACCGGACGATTGTTTCTCCAGATGGCGTGTTGCTAGCCAACCTCGCACCTGATGCAATTGGTGAGGCATTCGAGATTCTGCCCAAGGATAAAATGTTATACAAGTCCAAGGAAAAAGCTGATAAGATGTATGCCACATCTTTTGACAAGTGTGTTAAGAGGATTAACACCACGTGGATGAGAAAACCTAAACTTCCTAGCACCAAGCTGCCAAAGCAAATTATTTCAGAGGAGCTGAAGCAGGAATATTGTGATTTAATCATGTTGCTCAGTCGAGTTAATGGCAGCCCTCAGGCATATGTGTTCGAGCCATGGATGTTCTTTTATATTAGCGTGGTGTTAGAAGGAAAGGTTGATGTTGATTGGGCTACTATGATCAGTGACAACATTGATGAGCAGTTTCAGAATCTAAGGAGAACGAAAACGTTCTACATGAGCTCATATGTTATCTACATGCTAGCACGGATGACAAAATACAAGGGGCTAGCATACCAAGAGCCAATTGGGTGTGGTTTCAACCAATTCAAAATCCATGAATCCTGCAGGCAATTGCATCTCACGAATACCTCTAACTTCAAGAGGGTGAATGATGCCTTCACAATGCACATCACAAGGACCCTTCAGCGGAGATTGCAACAGAGAATATCTGAAGAAGCGCAAATGTTGATCGAGGAGTATGGGTTTTGGTTTGTCCAATTCCCAAAGTTTACTTATTTAAGGTTGTCGGGGTACAACTCATATGTCTACCGACTACCGAGGTACCCCACAAATAGAATGATAATGCTTGAGCTGTCTAGGCAACTTGTGGCCTATGACAAAATTATAAGAAGGAAGAAGAAGGGAGGTTTGCACTTCCCATTGTTTTGGGAAACTCACTCGAGGAGTGCCCTTCCTTGCAGGCAGCCAAGGAGGCAAAAGATGAGTTGCGGTTCTATCAGTTCACTCTCCATACCAATCGGCAGGATTTTGATCCTCGAGGGAAGATTGGAATGGTGCAGGGTGAGGAGTACAGGCACAGGGCTCACTTGGAAGATTTTTGGGCAAATGATGGAGACGAAGCTGAGATTAGAAGAAGAATGTTCTCCAGGTTGCCTCTTAAATTAATCAGAGAGTGCGAAGTGGTCCAAGTCCCGAATCAGGTTGATGAGGATACCAAACTTACTCACCCAGACTATGAATTGATCAAGAACACGCCGATTCCACCACCAGATTGGGCTGAGCCAGAGATTACAGACTTAGACACTTTGTCTATGCCTGTCTTGACCTTCACAAGGAGTTGGGTGGAAGGGCATGTCCACAGGTTAAAGAGAAGGTCAATTGCCCTCACGTACAATCTCATGGGTGATCGGAGGCCACCGGTGTCAGCAAAGAGAAAGAAGCAGATTGTCCAGGCTGCTGAACCACAACAACAGCAGGAAGAACCTATTCAGCCTGAACCAGAGGGATCAGAAGATACTTCATCTACTCAGTTGTTGGCCCGTTCCTCCAGTGTGCAAGAAATCTCATTGTTTGCAAACCAGAGAACTAGAGTGAATGAGGAGCCGGAGGTTGGAGAGGTCAATCAGCCATTGCCAAGAGAACTAGACAGTCAGAGTGCTAACACTCCTGAGGGTGCCAATCAGCTAGAAGAAGAGGATGAAACGGAGATAGATATTCGCCTTGATCATGCGCTTGAGGCGGCCTTTGAGGGTGAGACGGAGCCTGACATTCAGGGTTTTGAGGAGGGTGACCAGCAAATGGAGATAGATGAGCCCCAACAAAATACTGCTTGAGAGGAAGTTCGTGAAGTGGAGGCAACTGAGGAACAGCCTCTTATTGTTTACGACACTCAACGTAATTGGCTCTCACGTGCAATAAGGAGAGATCAAGAGGACAATGCTGACTTGGCAATAGAAATGGAGGAACTTTTAAATAGAACAAGTAAGTCACCTAAAAGGAAGAGAGCCAGAAAGTATTCAAAGATGGAGACTAAGAAAGCCGGTTCGCGCACTCTCCATGTTGTCGTTCCTAGGGAGGACCATGACCTAAGTGATGTAATGCCAGAAAGTTACACAGTAACTACAATCGAATTAGGTCATCCTTCTGGAGCACAGGGAGTTGAGGAGGCCGAGAATTCATTCTAGGCGTTGAAGGATAGACTGGTGAAAAAGGAGGGAAAGTATAAAAGATTGAAGAAGGAGCATAAGGCGTTGGTCGGGTATGTGCAACATCTAGCACGTCCATGTGCTCAAGAGAACCCAGCAGTAGAGCTTCCGCCTGAGCTGCCACGGGAATCAATTAGTGGGCTTGAGGAAATGAAGAGAGCTGTCCGAGAAGGAGATAAATGGATAGGCGGTGTTCGCAGTGAGGCGGAGAAATTCATGGCCGATCTTGTCTCCTCTTTTCAAAGTGCGTCTGGTATCCTCTCGTGCTTGGATGTTGTCGAGCAAGCTTGGGGTGACACTCATATATTCTAGGACAAGACCATTCCTCGCCTTCTTGTTCTGATGCGTGTGCCCACGCAAACTTTGGTCAATGTAGGGGTAATCCAGGATGGGGACAGGTATGATTTTCTTGGATGGCATTCGGCTGCATTCACTGGGAAGGGCTTCTTCGACATGGCAGCTACAGAGTCTTCTAAAATCAAGAAGGCCATGAGAAATATTCACGAGGGAATCCTCAATACATTTGATGCATTGTTCACCAGGAGGCTAACTCATGAGGAGGTGGAAGTGGAAGGATTGAAGGCAAGGTTGCAGCCTTTCTTCTCTGAGATGAGGATGTTTTCTCAACTTGACTTCTAGAACATCTCTACATTTTCAGCAATTATTCAAAGCACGCAGGAGTCTATTGAGACTTGGAGGAAGACTTGTGATCGGCAAGAGCAGATGGTGGGTATTCTTGAATATCAGCTCAATCTTACTCCGGCGATTTCTAAGGAGCAAGTTGATTCAGTGTTGGCCCGGTTCGTAGCTTACGCGGTCAGAGAAAAGAGCAGTGGAAACAAGGTCATGGACAAGAATCTTCTAGAGGGATAGTGGGCATTAATTGCCCATAGTGGTCAAGGAGGAATCTGCTATTTTTGGGATCATTAATGACGCCACTCCTCCACCTTCTGGCGGTTTTTAGGGTTAATCTTGTCTAGGGCTGAGGTGGCTCGATCTGAGCCATCCATTGTAATTTGATCTGGACCATCCGTTGAGGTTGGCCAGCTATATAAAGGGGAGTCCCCTCATTTGTACACTAGTAGTTAATCAGTTGGATATCAGAGCAGAGTAGAGAGTAGACATTTTTGGAGTTAGAATAGTTTAGTTTTATTGCATTGTTTGAAGAAGGGGAATTCTCCCTTTGAGAATTTTTGTAAGAAATTGTCACGAAAGCTAATCATAATAAAAGAATTTCATTGATGGTGAACTCCACTTTTGTCATGAATAGTTTGTGAGGTTTCTTCTTCCTTCAATTTCAAGTAGGATTTAACTTTCACGCAAGTAGTTTACTTTGGATTTGTGGTGTTTGATCGAAGTAGCTTCTCTTTATCCATACCACTAGCAACTTATTGATGGTAAGTCTGCCTTGCGTGGTCAACTGGAAAATACCTCAAACTTAACTTCGATTGTGGTTCTTATGCTTGTATGCATCTTTATGATGGTATATGTATGTCGAACTAGAATTTGAATACCTTTCATTACTCCTTTGAAGATTGCACCTATTTCGTTGAAGCTGTCCGATGCGAGGCTAAGTGAAATTTGGTTGAAGTCTGCTGAAGTTGAGCTCCACATATCTTGCATTTAGAATAGAACATAAGCTTCTTAGGCCCTACACTTATTTACTTTCCATTCATTTATGGTTAGTTTTAGAGAACATACCTTATTGCCAAATCATCCATATCATATAAACCCCTTCCAATCATCCACCTACTGTTAACTGCAAGTATTCTGAACAATAGTGTAAGTCCCCTCGTGAAAACAGCAATTCACATCAAACCAACTGAGGGTATTCTAAGTACTTCGGAACCTTGGAGTTGAACGTGCGAACTTTCTTGCAATCTTAGCACACGGAATACTTTGATCAAGAGAGAATGGAGTAGCCTTCAGACAACTTCATTCTCCTAATTGGTGCGGTTACAAAAATCACATCAACAATTCACAACAACCTTTTACAAAGCATTCACTGAGAAAGCTTTCCTTCCTCTTCAATCTATGCTATGCTAAACAATCTAAACTATCTCTAAGCTATCTCTCTATCTTCTACTTCTAATCTAATCTAATACAAATGAGGGGGAATGCCCCTTTTATAGTTGGCCAAGTCTAGTGGACGACTCAAATTCAATTACAATGAAGGGCTCAAATTGAGCCACATAAGCTCTAACCCTAAAAACTACCACCAAGAAAAGTGGGGTAATAAATGAGCAATTAATGTCCACCATCCTTCTAGAAGATTCTTGTCCAGAGACGCATTCCCACTATTCTTTCTTTGACTGCAAACTCGATCAAACAGCTTCAACTTCTAGCATGGCAGGCACGTTCTCATTTTGAAATTCCAAGACTGCAACCTCATTCTTCTGCTTGACAATGATTTTCCTCTTAGATGTCATTCTTTAACTCTCCAACGCCTTTTGTTCATTTCTCACTCAGATCCTGAAGGATTTTCCTATCTCGAACTCAACCATTTCTTCCTTGCCACCCGTCTCCCCGAGTTGGGTGCATACTAGGTCTTTGTGGAGAAACATCCAACACTTAGCCTTTTCTTTCATCATCTTCCTTCATGGCTTGGGCGCAAATGAGACATCATGGAGGAGATTCAACATGTAACTTCATCTTCTTCTAAATGTTGTCCTGGAGTATTTGCTCCATCACCTCAAGTCATCATGCTTTAGTCCCAGCGCTCATCCTGCAAAACAAACAGAAAGAAGAGCATCAAAAGACTTCTAACATAAATTCACTTCTCACTTACCTGATCCCTATGTTCTGATCTTCAAGGTCCAATTGGTCTCGGGATCCAATGAAATTCATCATTTTTCTCTAGCATAACTTTTCATCATGGGCGTATTTAGAGACTTGTGTGTTCATTTCACAGGGTCCTCTTCAAGGGCGCATTTACAACCTGGTGTTTGGAGTGTGTGCCTTAGAAATTTCTCCACCTTGAGGGCACATTTGAAAGCTTGATGTTAGAGTTTCACTTCATCTTCAAATTCTTCATGCCTTAGACCAATTTCATCTCTTCCTTGTGAGCGTATTTCACCTCTTGTCCTAGGGCACATATTGCCCTTGGTGTTCTCATACTCAATGCCTTAGGCATTTTCTTAAGCTTCCTCCTCCTTGGGCGTATTTAGCAGGGTGTATTCTCACTCATCTCCCTCTTGCCTTAGAATATTTTTCCCTTTGGGGCTTGGGCGCATTTCAGGTCCTCTACTTCTATTTTTCCATCCTTAGAAACTTTTTCTTGCACCTTCACAAGCTTGGGCGCATTTAGGAGGCCAAGCTTCCATTTTGATTGTCTTAGCAAAATTTTGTGTCCCACTTCTACTTTGGGCACATTTGATGTGTGCTACTTCCATTTTCAAATACTTAGCACAATTTCTTAGTCACCTCTTATCCAAGGGCGTATTTTACCCCTTGTACTTTCATTTTTGACACTTAGCATACTCCTAAACCTCCCCTTTCACCTTGGGCACATTTCACTAGCCCTACTTTCAATTCACTTGCCTTAGAAAAATTTCCACGCTCAACCTTGTCCTTGGGTGCATTTAGGTAGGCCAACTTCCATTTCATGACTCAGAAGATGCCTTCTCCACTTTGGGCACATTTGGACCCATGGACTTCCATTTTGAACACTTAGAAAATATTCCTATCAACTCATCCAAGCTAAGGCGCATTTAGCACCTCATACTTTCAACTTTCATCACTTAGAATATTTTCAAGTCCTCTTGTCTTGGCACAATTCCACCCCTGAGCTTTCATTTTAAATGACTTAGCCAAATTTCCACACCCAACTCTCCACTAGGGTGCATTTAGGTAGTTGGGCTTTCACTTTACTTGCCTTAGAAACATTTTGTTACTTCATTCTTCAAGTGGGGCGCACTTGGAGTGGGCTACTTCTAGTTTCTCAAACTTAGAAAAATTTCTTAAGCTCTCCCTTCACCTTGGGCGCATTTCCACCTCTCTACTTTCATTTTTGAATACTTAGATGCTTTCCATTCTCTTCACTCCAACTTGGGGCGAATTTTAGACATTGTGCTTTCATTTTTGATGCCTTAGGCAATTTTCAAACTTCAACTTCTTCTTGGGCGCATCTAGGGAGGCCTCCTTCTAGTTTTGCAGACTTAGAATTTCTCAAGCCTCCATCCTCAAGTTGGGGTGCATTTGGAGCCTTGTGCTTTCATTTTTGAGACTTAGCAAATTTGCAAGCCTCCCCAAGCTCCTTAAGGCACATTTCACTAGCCCTACTTTCAATTCACTTGCCTTAGAAAAATTTCCACGCTCAACCTTGTCCTTGGGTGCATTTAGGTAGGCCAACTTCCATTTCATGACTCAGAAGATGCCTTCTCCACTTGGGCGCATTTGGACCCATGGACTTCCATTTTGAACACTTAGAAAATATTCCTATCAACTCATCCAAGCTAAGGCACATTTAGCACCTCATACTTTCAACTTTCATCACTTAAAAGATTTTCAAGTCCTCCTCTTGTCTTGGACGCAATTCCACCCCTGAGCCTTCATTTTAAATGACTTAGCCAAATTTCCAAATCCAACTCTCAACTAGGGCGCATTTCATAGGTCCTCCTTCCAATTTATGACTTAGAAAAAAAATTTAAGCCCTTTATCTCCAAGCTAGGCACATTTCTATAGGTGAGCTTTCAATTTCCCATACTTAGAAATTTTCTCATCAACCTCAAGTTACTAGGGCGCATCCAAGGGGGTATGCCTCCTTTCTTCATGACTTAGGCAAATCTTCCATTCACCCTTGTAGCTTAGGTGCATTTGATGCCTTGAGCTTTCATTTTCGTACACTTAGCAGATTTTCAAGCTCCTCAACTCCTAGCCTAGGTGCATATTGGTGGGTGGGTTTCCAGTTTCAAACTTTGAAAGATTTTCATCAACCTTCTAAATCCTAGGTGCATTTGGAGGTTGGGGCTTCAAGTTTCAGATACTTAAAAAAAATTTTATGCCCCCTGCCTAGCTTCCTATTTTTAGTAAATTCTGGGCTCCTGTGATTTCCATGAATTTTTAGCATTTTCAAGACCTGATTTCTACTCAACTTGACCTTCGTGATGTAACTGTTGTGTTCACACCTGTCACCTATGTTGACCTGCTATTTATAGTAACTACTTGATTTGAGAACTTCTGCAACTTTGTTTGACATGAAATTTGCTCCATGGGGTCCTCGTAACCTGTTTGTCCTGTTCACACTAGTGCTTCGTGTTGACCTACTATTTATAGCTTGTTTCAGAAGGTGACTTACTATAAATAGTAAGTGCTCAGATTGCCTTCAAATTTTACCAGTGGACTCCTTGAAAGATAACAATCGCAATGGGATACATTAGTTTTTGGACATTCTGGCGTTTTACCCCTCATTTTGAGTCCTGAAGCTGGAAACCCTAATTTGTCTTGCATGTCACTCAAATGACCTTCGTTTAACCCCGTTTCTGTTGTAGGTCACTCTGTTCATGATACCGAAGTGTTGGGCAGCTGCCAAAGTGATCACGCTAAAAATAGCAAGTGCTCGAAAAAGTGACCAACCATCTGCCATATGTGTTTGCATGTCATACTACCCGAGAGATCTCAAAAAATCCAGTAAACTGGACTGGATGCGGGCACTGGCTAAAAATAGTAAGTTCCTGAAAAGTGATCATCTTGTCTTGCATGTTACATTGTTTTGTAGCTCTTGAAAAGCCCATAAAGAATAATCTGACATGCATCGAAAAATCCTGCACGCAAACCCTAAAAACAACCTCCGAAGGCAGCACTGCTAAAAGTTCCAAGTCTCGGCTTGCATGTTACATCACTACGAAGCTCCTGAAAAACCCACAAAGAATACCTAGACATGCGCTGAAGACTCCAACGTGTAAACACTAAAAAAAGACTCTGAAGACTAAATTGTTGAAAGTCATCATCTCAGCTTGCATGTTATACCATCAAGAAGGTCTTGAAAAATCCAGAGAGTATCCATACATGCATTGGAACATCATACATGCAAAACCTAAAAATAGCTTCCAAAGCCCAGACTACTAAAAATAGCAAGTGGTCAGATTCCGCTCAAAATTCGCATGCAGATTGCTTGAAGTGTTCTCGACGCAGTGTCAAGCTCAGACTTCAATTTGCTTACTCGAATCAACCTCAACTTGGCATGAAGACAGAAAACCCTAATTTCTCAAACTTAACCAAAATTTCAATTCAGACGGGCACATCCCCGGAAAGACAGACAGAACAATAGAGAGACAACAAGAAAACCAACCAAAATCAAGCCAAAAGACCCAAATGAAGCAAAAATTAGGGGGTCCCCATTTGCAATGGGCTGATGTGTGAAAAGGATCACAATAGGAAGGAGTCTCATGTTTGCAGATTAAAGAAGGCTTTGTATGGCCTTAAGCAAGCTCCTCGTGCTTGGTATGAAAGGATTGATCGATACTTGATGAGCTTGGGATTCTCCAAGAGTGATGCAAATTCAAATCTTTACTTCAAGGTAGTTGATGGTGAGGCTTTAATATTGGTTCTTTATGTTGATGATTTATTTCTTACTGGAGCAGAATATCTCATTGTCAAATGCAAGGAGTTAGCCTCTGAGTTTGAGATGAAGGATCTAGGCCTTATGCATTACTTTCTAGGATTGGAAGTGTGGTAGAGACCCAATGAGATTATTCTAAGTCGAGGGGAATATACCATAGACATCTTGAAGAGATTTGGGATGATGGATTGCAAATCTATGTCTACACCAATGGAAACAAAGTTGAAAAAATTGAGTGACTCTGCAGCTAGTTCAGATCTAGTAGATCCCACTATGGACAAGCAATTGATTGGATTGTTGATGTATCTAGTCAATACTAGACTAGACATTTGCTATGCGTTGAATGCCCTAAGTCAATTCATGTGTGAACCAAGGAAAATTCATCTAGTTGCAACAAAGAATATCTTGAGATACTTGTGTGGCACAGTAGGATATGGCTTGAGATATACTTCCAATGAAGATCTAAAGTTACAAGGCTATTCTAATTCTGATTGGGTCGGGAGTGTAGCTGACAGGAAGAGCACCTTTGGATGTTGCTTTAGCTTGGGGTCTGCCATGATTTCTTGGTGTAGCAGGAAATAGTCTTCAGTGGCTCTAAGCACTGCAGAGGTTGAATATATTGCGGCATGTGTAGCAGCTCAAGAAGCAGTGTGGCTTCGGAAGCTCCTTGCAAGATTGTTTGGACAATCATTGGAGCCAACTGTTATTCATTGTGACAATCAAAGTTGTGTGAAGTTATCTATCAATCTAGTGTTCCATGATAGAACAAAAAATGTGGAGATCAAATACGATTACATCAGAGATATGGTATTGAGAAAAGCTATTCAACTGAAGTATATTTGCACTAATGATCAGATGGTTGACATTCTCACCAAGCTTCTCTCCAGAGTGAAGTTTGTGCATTTTCGAGACAAGCTTGGGGTTGTGGAGAATGAAGCCCTTGCTGAGAGGGAGACTCAGCATCAGTGATCTTCGTTATCTGCTATAATGCATATTTCTCTGAGACAAAGAAATATGAGGTGAAAGCCCTTGTCCATCTCTGAGACGGAGATGTGGTTCTTTCCACCCAATGGGAGTAGCCATAGTGGATGTCATGTTGAGAGACTCCATGACAACATCACGTTGAGAGACTCTGTGATGAATTCTTTGTACTTGTGTTTTTCCACACATGGGAGTAGCCATAGTGGACGTCATGTTGAGAGACTCCATGACGACATCATGTTGAGTGACTCCATGATGGGCACTTGTGCACATGTTCCTTTCCACACATTGGAGTAGCCATGGTGGACGTCATGTTGAGTGACTCCATGGCGATATCACGTTGAGTGACTCCATGATGAACTCTTTTCCACAAATGGGTGTAGCCATCGTGGGTGTCATGTTGAGAGACTCCATGACGACATCACGTTGAGTGACTCCGTGATGGGCACTTGTGCACATACTCCTTTCCACACATGGGAGTAGCCATGGTGGACGTCATGTTGAGTGACTACATGGCGATATCACGTTGAGTGACTCCATGATGAACTCTTTTCCATAAATGGGCGTAGCCATTGTGGGTGTCATGTTGAGAGACTCCATGACATGGATATCTGGAAAGATATCTCCCTAGCTAAGAGGAAGTGTTGATGTTGTTGTAACGGCAGGAGATTCTCTCTCATAAATTCGCAACATATATATATATATTAATGAGGCCGACCTTAGTGAAGGAGCACTTCTTTTCAAACAATGTTTTATATTTTATTTTTATTCAAATTAAAAGGCCAACTAAGGGACGCATTGCTTGAGGCCGACCTTTCATCTATGAAGAGACGTCTTGTTTGATAGACACCATATCAACTAGTATTTAAAGAGGGTGATGCTCATTCCTACAATCAATAATATTATCAAGGAAGTTCGCATATCAGCAGGAGTTCGATTCATACAGCAGTTCGATATTGATCTCAAGGAGTTCGATTATCTTCATTGATTGTATATTTGCATCAAGAGTGGTGCCATTATTATTGCATCAGATTGGCCTTGTATTTGGCCATATTGTAAAGTGAATTGCTGCCTATTTATTCAATATATAAGTGACATATTGTTGCTGGGTTTTTCTCCCTCAAGAAGGAGGGTTTTCCTAGGGTATATGATGTGTTCTATTGCTTAGATTTATTTTATTTCTGCTTAATTCAATTCTGGTCCTAAAATTAACACTCAATATTCTCTATAAACTATACTCGAACAAGAAATTGTCCAATTTTGCATTACACAGACCTTGATTTTCCTCTATAGATCGAAAAGCGGGTATGAAAACATTGTTAGAAATATTGTCATTGATGTCAAAGGGGCATGGACAAGATAGTTTCTCATTGATGTCAAAGATGTGTGGCTGATACTGTGTGGAGGAAATTGAAATAAGACCAAAGGCCACTAATCGCTAAACAAATTCAAGTTTATAGTTATTCAAGAATGTTGACCGACTTCTATCTTCATGTTCGTGCATTGTAATATCCACCCTCAAATGTTTCTTGAAAAAATGCGTTAGCCTCAAAGTTAATGAAAGCATAACAACTTCCCTTTCACTTTTTGATTACCCAAATCCCGAATTGGGCAAGGTAAGAGCATACGATGTCAAGATTACAATTATACTTGAAATGAAGCAACTGAAAGTAATCCATTTATCTAGTGGGTGTTAGCTTAGCTCTTATAATTTTCAATGGAAAACCTCATACAATATTGGAAATGTAATGCCAACTCTGCCACTTTTCAATAGTAAGTGAATACAACAAGAAAGAACAACTCTCCCACTTTTCACTGGTGAGTGAATACAATAAGAGCGAGCAACTCTTCCACTTTTCAATGGTGAGTGAGAACCAATGAGCTACTTATTCAATGAGGTAAGTAACAAGTAACAAGAGCAAGATCACTGGAGGTACTACCAGTAACACCCAATGTTACAATGTTAGCTCTTACAATTCATTCCAAACCAAATATATATCTGTTGTCACAAATATTAATGTGATATGAAGCTGATTAAAACACCCCAAATGAACCTTCAACTTAGGAAGCTAACCACCCAACAATGTAATAACATATACACTTTGAAATATGGCAAATGGAAATCTGCTACAAGTCTGAAACAACACTGCAGCAGTCTTCAACCAGCTACCTCCAACATGCCAAAATGATCACCAACTACATTAGCACCCAAGCAGCAATGCCAACTCACACCAAAACTCATCAAAAGAGTGTATCACTATTCTAGAAAGGTATATCAAACATTTGCAAGTCTGAAACTACAGTTGCAGCAGGTAGCAACAATGGTACAACCCCCTAAAAAGCACTCCAAACTCCACACTCAACACTCCTGCAATCTGAAAGGGAATCGCAAAAAAATGTAATGCTAGAACATATCAAAATAGTCCATAATGGAAACCCAAAACTGAAACTTCAAATTAACTCCAATGATGATTCCTTGTTGGAATCACACCACAATCTAGCTAGGGATTATCTTGCAATTCTGAAACTAGAAATCTATGAGGAATTTTGTCCTCAAATATTGAAGAGAACCAAAGCCATTTCAGCAACATAACATTATCATTCTTCAGCATATCCAAACGAGCCCCCAATACCTCCTTTTATAGCATTTTTGTTGCTTTTAAAAAAAAAAAAAAAACAGTTTTTGCTTTTTCAAACAAGAGATTTTGGTTTTTTTGTAGCTTTTTCAAAAAACACTTTTTGTTTTTTGAAAAAAACATTTTTTGGCTTTTTCCTTTTTTTCCAAAAAAAGCACTTTTTGATTTAAATTAAATAATTCATTATGTGCAAACATTTAATCACTTTTCCAACAAGCTATTACACTAAGTTGCCCTTTAATTATTTCTCAACATTAGACAACATTAATGAAATATTAATTAAATAACTTAATAACTTGTCGAAGTTGCGGAAAGTTCCAAAACACATCGGAATCCAAATTTAACCATGTCGATATGATAATAAGGCCATAGGTGAATAATAGAAGCCAATTTGGTGACTTACTATAAATAGACATGCTCTCCAAGAAGTTTGGAGAACACCCCAAAAGTCAATAAACACTTTAGAGAGTGTCACTCAGATCAATATTGCCCACAAAGCTCATTGCTAACAAAAGAAACCTTGTAACTCAGAAATTGCCTCCTCCAAGATCCTTGGAGTCCCCTTGCCTTACCAATTAACCCATGGGAGCTCAAGAAATAGGCTAACGGTCTTCGAACTAATTAGGCCTAAGAAGGGGACATTACGTGCATTGGAAAATAAATTCAAATCAATATTTATGGTATACTTGGGCTAACCTTCTTTGCATTATGGAAAATAAATAAAGTTTAAATTGGTCGACCCCTTTACACCTATATTGTCTTTGTCGGGTTCTTCATATACCCCCCCCCAGTACCTAGCTATGTTCGATCCAAGTCCGGGTACAGTCCCAAGTACGTCCAAGGTTTTTCCCCCCAAGTACTCTATGGATCCTTCTAGAGTATCTGAGACGCTCAGGTGGAACCCTGAGTGTACTCGAGCCGTACCTAGGAGGACCCGCAAGGTAGGGGTCTCAAAAAGTTCCCAAAACAAATAAAATAGCATTTTTCAAACCTAAAAAAAGTGATATTATTCCTTGGCCGACCTAATCTAAGTCATTTCACAAACACAAAAGGCCAAAAACACCTTTTTTTGCCTCCAAGCTGTCATTGTTGGTTTTTGAAGGTTTTGCCTTTTTTCTTCAAAGGTGAGAGCTACGAAGGAGTTCAACCTACAGAAACAAGGGAGAAATAGCTACACAAAGAAGATCTAACCATCAAAGGTAAGTGAATCTTTCCTCTTTCAATTTTCTTTAATTTTTTTGAAGATTTTTCAAGTTTTTTTTTTTTTAAATAAAGTTTTTTTTTGTGTTTTAGTGAGTTTTTATTTTTTTTAAGAACTTTCTATGCATAATAAGAGGTTATAATGCCAATTTTTTTCTAAAAAAAATGGTTGTGTTGTTAATTTGTAATGCTTTTTTATTTTAAGTTCACACAAAATGGTCAATAGTTCTGGTTTAGTCAGCTTAGATGCAAAGAGTCAATTGAAATATGATGCGTCGTCACCTCTTTGGCGACATACGACAATGATTCAACAAATTCCCAATGGTGGGGATTATGTTTGGCGTTGTAGCCAATGTGGAACTTAGTATAAGAGCTCGTACTTTCAAGTGAAAGCTCATTTATGCACTATTCCTTTACAAGGAATAAAAGTTTGCCTTGGGCCAAATAAAAAAGGGTTGCCAAAACACCAAATATTGGCTTATATTAAAGAACAAGAGGAGGTTGGCATAGCATGTAACAAATCAAAGTCTATGGCATATCCTCTTGCCAAGAGAAGCTTGCAAAGACCTCCACGTGGCTTATCAAAACCGGCTGGCCCACATCCTTTCACGCAAATGCCACCATCTTCTAAAGGAGATAATGTTTCAGTTACATGAAAAAGAGGCCCATTGGAGAATGCATTCAAAAATGAAGCAAGGGAGATTGCAAATCAGGGCATTGCTCATTGCATTTATGGAAATGGGCTTCCTTTCAACATTGTTAGATCACCTTATTCGCGGGAAATGGTGACAGCCATTTCCAATACAACTTCTAATTATGTTAGTCCTAGGTATGAAAAGGTGTGAACCACCTTATTGGTGAAGGATAAATCTTCAGTAGAGGCATCATCGAGAGTAATCAAGGATACATGGCCCGAAACAAGAGTGTCCATCATTTCTGATAGATGTAAAGATTGCAAAACTAGACCATTGATCAATGTTATAGCAGTGTCCCCTAAAGGGGCGATGTTTTTGAAGGCAGTAAATTGTGAAGGGAAAATAAAAGATGCAAGTTTTATTGCCAATATCCTCATAGAAGCCATTGAAATGGTGGGGTCTGAAAGTGTTGTCCAACTCATAATGAACAATGCTAAAAATTGTAGGGAAATTGGGTCTATAATGGAGGCTACATTTAGTCACATTTTTTGGACACCATGTGTAGTCCACTCGCTCAATTTGATATTGCAAAAGATTGGCACACAAATTGAGTGGATCAAACAAATCTACGCGGAGGGCGAGGAGATCCAAATGTTTGTGACTAATCATCATATGTCACAAGCCATCTTCAGGACCTTCTCCAAGTTGGAGTTGTTGAAGGTAATTTAAATTTGATTTTTAAAATAATGTTTTATTTCTTCAAGACCTTCTCGATGATGTTAGGCTCTATGAATACCACCCCAGATACATGTCCGCAATTTCCTTGTGACGAGACAATCAAAGGATGCCCTTTGTCATCCCATTGTACCAAGGATGTCAAGGAGGATTGGGATGCAGGTTGGGAGGCAAGTGACACATCCCCGTGTAACCCTAGTAAAAATATTTAACTTTGGGTGCCACCAAAGTACTTTTTTTTGGTGATAAAATAGATCCATTTACAGATGTACTCCAAATAGTCATTGAACTTGAACAACTGATCTTGCTGATGAAATAGATCCATTTACAAATCACTAAGCATGGTAGCCACATAGCCACCTATTCAGCAATGGAAAAAGAGTAAATATACAAGCCTTTAGTATAATCTAGACTCCACAACTCTAAAGCTGCAATGATTTGAAAGCATAGACTCTCTCTCTCTCTCTCTCTCTCTCTCTCTCTCTCTCTCTCTTCACATGCAAGTCGTGCTTCGTTAAACATGTGCTTTGCAATAAGTGACTATCATTGGTGTAACATGTGCTTTCAAATAACTAAAATCATGAGTGTATTTCAAATGGACGCCAAGATATTCACATAGTAACATGCTTAAGTTTCATAAAGGAAAAGAGTATTTGATCTTTTGGAGTAATGCAAACATATCATAATTAAATATATGCTTTCAAAATTCTCTCCATACACAAACTCATATGCAAGTCATGTTTAATTAAACATGTGCTTTCAAATAAGCAACTAACATCATGAGTGTATCTCAAATGGATGCCAAGATATTCACAGAAAACTCATGCTTAAGTTCCATATAGGAAAAGAGTATTTGATCTTTTTCAGTCAGTTTATCAACTCAGGATAGAAGCTTTAATGCAAATATCTCATAATTAAATATATGCTTTCAAAACAACAATCAAAAGCATGAATATAGTTCAAACAAAGACATTGATAAATATATGTACTCATGTATCCTAGATTGAATGAACGGGGAAGAAAACCCATACAATAACAAACAACATTGCCTACATCGTAAGTGTCCACAAGAGCTTGAAATGCAGTTGGAAAAGCCAAAGCATATGATGTGAATGCTGCCATCTCGCTATGATTGGTATCAGAGAAGCTTCCTCTCAAAGACTCTGCTCCCTAAACAATACAGAAAGAATCAAAAATGTTGACCACAATATCAACACATAAGATCTACAATAAATATTATGGGTGTAAGCAAAAAATATGGTCAATATAAGGATATGAAAAATTCACAGTTGCATTTGAAAGACAGCAAGCCATATTTCAGAAAAATGATTAGAACTACACATATCTATGAGCTTGTTAACTTGTTTAGAGTCAGCCATACAACATCAAAATGCTCAACTGTAGCCAGGTGGCATGACCAACATCTTCAATATGAAGGGGAAAAAATATATCTTTAGAGAAATTATAAAGAAAAAGAAAAACAACATTGAATATATTTCCTTGCATCTGTGAAAAACAACATAAAAGCAGAAAATGAGCAAGGATGATTATATCCTGTGTGATTATGCTCACTTTCAATTTGCTTAGCCAGTGTTGTGCTAAGCTCACAAAATCACCACATGTGCCTGTTCCTTCAGATCTAGGAAGCGCCCTATCAGCGATCTCATCAAGTCCCTGCAATTTATCCACAATTTACCTAGCTAAATTAGCTATGTAAAAGAAAAATCAAATTTTGTGTACAACAATCCAAGAATATCAGAATTGAGGTCGATATATACTCAAATGTAATGGGAGAAAAGCAACGTCAAAGAAAAGATAATGTCTGATAGGAATAGAAGATTGAGTCAGAGATCTATTGAGAGGTGAATGCATACAAAGAATTATAGCATAGAAAACCTGCTATTTGATAGAATACTCTCTGCCAAGAGAGAGAGGCTAGAAATAAATAAAAATACAAATATAGATATTACCAGGTCAAAATAGAGGAACTACCAAAGTGAACTGCACGAAATGTATATAAACTGAAGAAAATTAAGTAAACATACCTAAGCATATTATTGGCAAGGTAAGTAAGCAAAAAAAATAGGTATGATATCATAAATTCTATAAACCATACCTCTGTGACTGATCCTATGCTGCAATTATCATCCTACTCAATCAATATCCAGCTCAATGACCGTCAAACCACATTAAAGACTAAAGAATATTTTAGTCACCCACCAGCACACTTTACATGTGCTTTACACCCAGACATTGTCACTTCTTTGCACCTTGACTTATGCAAATTTGCACAGCTACACACTAAGCTATATACCTTAACAAATTGAAAAGTATGTAAAGTAGAATGGATAGTTCAAACATTTTTTACAGCCTATAGATGTTTGAAGCTAAAATCCTTAATGAAACACCTACCTATCATTTCTATCACAAATATTCTTTGACAAAAATGTATACAGATTAGGATGATATGACTAAAGTAAAGCAAATGTGTGGTGGGAGCTTTGGTCTTCAGACTGATACAAGTCACAAGCATCAAACCATGAGTCACCATAGCTATATGTGAAAATTACAGGACTATAATTCTGGATGATTACTTCATTAGAAGAAAAAAAAAAACTTATCTCAAATATGTGACTGTAAAAGTTAATAGATATTCAGGGTTGAATAAGCATCAACCAAAACAGTGTTTTCGTCAACGATATTTGTTTGAGAAAGAATTACAAACCATAAATGAACTGACAAAAGCATGAGAGTGTGTCCCTTTGAGTGGTATGCCAAAGCGCCGCCCAGCATCAACATTGCTTCATACACACATGCAAGTGCAAACATGATTAGAAACAAAAACAGAAGACGGAAAAAGGGGAAATAGTGCCTCAATTTTTCATCAGTTGTAGACAGGAAAAGGAATATATTGCAAATGAAGAACTTAAAATGATATGAAATAGACGATAACATTAAAGAAGACAAAAAAAGAAGCAGATCTGTCATACAAACCATGGTACAGATATACATGAAATGTATGGCTGCAAACTATACAAGGGACAAAAATCAAACAGAAAAAAAAAAGTATATGCTAATTCTTCTCTCTTGAAATGCTAATAAGTTATACTTGTAGATAGATAAATTAGATATTAGTTAATTTTGTTAAGTTGTACGCTCAATGATAATAGTTAAGACTCATTGGTTGGGTTGAGTAGTTGGGTAGTTATTGATGGTTGGAAAGTCCTAGTAACCGTTGACAAGTTTAAATATCTTCTTGTAGTCGGGACAAGGGGCCGCATTGTGCAAAAGAGTTCCCAATCCCAATTTTGTATAGAGTATGTTGGCATTTCAATTCGCACCTCTGGAATGCGGATTAGAAATGGAAAGCTATGCACAGATAAACTACTCTTCAAATTAGGAGGGGAAGTTCCCTATTCGCTAATGATGCTTAAAGAAAGTAAACTAAACTATGTGCCAATCTTTTTGTTCTCAGCTAAGAGCACAAGGTTATAAAACTCTAGCGTCGTAACTAAGGTTTTCTCTTTTCCAGAATTTCAACTACAACTAGGCCTACTCTAATGACGCTTCTAACAACTCAAGTAAACTCACAGCTTGAGAGTTAAAAGTAAACAAGGAATGATTCAACATAGATACTTAAACAAACTCTCTTTGTAATATTCCCCCTAAATTTTTTTTATTTTAATCAGCACCAAACCATTGATTAGTGTTAGCTTCAAAGATAATCAGCTTGGAAAATAACCCTTCACCAAGAATGTTCACGAAGATCCCAATGTGGGCAAGATGATAGCATATGGGGTCGGGGATCGTTAGCAGCTGGAAAGAAAGTTACAAAGCTGTTGTAGGCGGCTGGCCGACCATGAATAAAGTAAATTCAAAATAAGCAGATAACCAACCATGAATTCCGCTCTACCACTTATTCAGTTAGGGGAAATTATTCCGCTCTGCCACTTATTCAATGGGGGGAAATAAACTAGTGCTGAAAGTAAATTATTTAACTCAACCACTTCTCAATGGGAGTAATTACAAACATATAAAATGCAGCAATAAATTAATGATCGTTAGTACTACTAACTAGCCTTACAATGATATAGTTTTCAGCTGCAAATACAAAGAAATATGCTTCCAGATCCACAATGAGTTAGAGTAATAAACCTCTAACAAATTCAATACAAGAATGATATAGAATTTGAGCTCAAACCAGCAATACATCAAAATTAGACAAGTCTGATTAGAAACAACAAGTACAGAAAATCAGACCAACAAGAAATTCACCAATATGGACATAGCTTCCTCAATTCAGCTCCGATTGACTCCAAACAACAGGCAAATGAAGAAAATAGCCAAGGCGTCCAATCTCCAACCAGAAAACTATGCCAAAACAGCAGCAAAGACTTGGCACGAATCCCAATGCAAACCACAGTGAATGGTACGACCTCCCATAGAAGTTGACCTCACTTTAAAAATCAAATACTCAGTATAAAAATATGATTCCTTGCACAAATGGGTGCCCTCCACAGAGAAACAACTTGGGCTAATACCCAGAATGAAATAAAATTCAGAGGCGAAGCTACGAATAGAAATTTGCTTCAGCCATTAACATCAGCAGTACAAACAGATTATAAACCAGCAACCTGCCTGTAATTAGAATCAGAATTTGAGCTCTATCCACACTCCTGAATGAAGCATGGTCTTCAGTCACCCTTTAGGAAGCCATAGTTTTGGGCCCGAAGAAAGGTATTGGAAAGCTAGAAGGCACGCAGCCCTCGTAGCAATGTTTGAACTCAATTCAGCAGCATTACATTATCAAATTTCCAAAAAAAAATCCTCAACTCTTCACAAAGCATCAATTTATAAGCTCAAATGGGCGAATGAATCAACATGTAACTCTAGCCAAGAAACCTCTTCAATTCCTCCAAAGGATATCCACCTCAAAATGCATTTTAAAATATTTAAAACTCTTAATATCCTTCTCCAAGTCGTCCCACTTTTGAAGAGATATTTAAACATTAATGAAACATTTTTTAAGCATTAATGAGGCGTCCACTTCATGGCCCCATTTTAAAAACAACTTGAAGTTCATTGACTAGGCATGGGGTACAAACTCAAAATATAAATTTGACTAAGTGTTCAAACTCAGTCCAAAGGAGAAATAGAAACCAAAGCCAAAACAAACGCCCAAAACTAATTCTACCAGACTGCCAGAAAGAGCATGATGATTGAGCTAAACTGTTGATGATGCCACCACCAAAAATAGACTTACTAAAAATAGTAAGTTCACTTCAAACTCAACAGAAAGCTAAACTGAGCAAAAAACGTGACTTACTACAAATAGTAAGTCTTCAGGAAGGCTGCAAGGGTGACACTGCCATAAATAGAACTTACCAAAAATATCAAACTGCTATAAATAGTAAGTGTTTGCAAACGCCTTTTGATCACAAACTGGGCAGTCGTCATGATTTACTAAAAATAGTAAGTACTTGAAAAGGTTGCCAGATGAAGATGCATGTTACACCATTTTGAAGCTCTCTAAAAACCCAGAAACCTTTCCTGCATGCAAGGTACCAAAGAGAAATGCATGCCATCTTCTCAACATGCATGTTACCTCATCTTGAAGCTCTCCAAAAACCCAGAAAGCTCCACCAAACATGCAATGAAAACTCTTGCATGCAAGCCTTCAAAACCTCCTATAAAAATGGAAACCCTAATTTCCATTTCTGCTTAGCCTACAAGTTTCCGGAAATAGACTAAATCCAACTAAAGAGCGTAGGGTTAAATTGGGGACATTACAAACACAATGTTAACCCTTTTACAGCATTACCACCCCTTGATGAGGAGGTGTAATGTCCCCTTATAGCTAATCATCAGTTATCAGTGGGATTAGCCTATCAGTTTGACCCTCATAGGCTAATGAGTTTGGATAGAGGGTCTCTTGAGGCAGATACTTGGTTGGTTGATGACTTTATTCTTCTTCAGGGCTTGGTTGAGTTCAAGTTTGGCCTTGGCAAAGGATTTGGGGGCTTAGTTTGCATACTTACTATTTATAGTAAGTCATTCAGTTAGGGTTACTATTTATAGCCGGGCACCAAAACGTGA